>JBBPTZ010000409.1:0-19085 GCA_038094315.1 Phylloporus cf. tubipes | reverse complement strand
GATTCATGATTCTTTACGAAGAGAGGGGGGATGACTGAACGACGAAATTCGACACGCACACATTGTTCAATACCGTCCAGAAGACGGTCGAAGAAAAAAAATATGGAACAAAAAAACGACGGAGAAAAAAAAGGGGATATACATACAAAATAACATACACGTTCGTCTTCTAGTTTCTCTCTTTCTTTTTTTTTATTTCAGTGTTCCTGGCGGTCGTTCAGGTCATGGCACAACCATCGCAGTCGACGGCATTCGCGTTGACAGATCCCGAAGCACGGCCTTGACAACGCACAACCACGTATTCACCCTGTCGACCTCATCAAACGCGCCATCGACGTGCGCACTGATCTTGCGCAGAATCAACCGACGTAATGCTCTCGTATCTTCGTCCTCTTCGTCCCGTAATGTCGTCGACAATGAGACGAGCGAAGACCGCGCAGAGGAGGAACGCGAAGAACTCGCACTGCTGTTGCCGCTACCGGGAGGCGAAAGATAGAACAAGTGGGGAGATGGCGACCCGGAGACGTGCGGAGCCATGGCCTTGGTCGCCTCGGGCCAAAAAGCGAATGGGTCGTCCACAGGCAGGTACCGAGAACGGAGATTATCCACCATGGCCCCACGAACCTGGGCGGGCGTCAGGTCGACTGCGGATGACGTTGCTCTCCCAGCTCACCTTGACTGTACGCTTGATGATTCGTTCGGCACGAGAGATGAAGTGGTTCGCAGTGGAGATCAGGTGATCAATCTGTGAGCAAATGCGGATGAGCACCATAATAGGTAACCCCAAAGACGACAATTACCGCATGCAAGCATTCATCAATGACCGATAAGTCCCGACTCGCGGCGCACAATACCACCTGAAGGGGGTGGGCGCTACCGCCAGGCAGCGAAATATCAGAAATAGAAGCAGACGCAGGTGGTGAACGGCATGTAATCCCCTCCGTGTCCGTAACGGTGATAGTCGGCTGTTCGTTATCTTGCTTCACCTGCCTCCCAACTGCGCAGTGCGGATCGTCGAGGTCGTAGGAAAGCTGGGGCCGAAGTGGCTTGCCCGTCACGATTTTCTTCTTCAACCATGCCTTGAGTTTCGAGGCGCCCGACTTTTCAAACTTGGAATGGAGCTTGTAACTTTTCAAGAGCGCCTTGAGCTTACGGTCCTTTGACGACGATTTTTCCTCGATGGAGCTCGCATTATCTCGCGAGAAAAGTTCCCGCTCAATCTCAATAAGGTTCGCGAGGTGTGCCTTGTACGTCGCCGAATCGGCGCTCAGGATAAAATTGTCGAGCCACTCTGGCCACGGGACCATTCGAGTGCCAGAAGGAGAAGTGGTTTCAAGCGTTTGGGAAACGGCCTCCGTGAGAACAGCAACGTCCACGTATTTCTTCGTCTGCTCGCCTTTCGACGAGGGAGCGTCCGACTCCACAGCTGTCAATTGCGAATCTTCCGATCCTCGTGGGGAGCGTTTGTACGTCAACCGAGCAAAACGAGAATGAGAGGGATCTTGCGCGGACAGCTGCTCCTCGGCCTCTTGTGAAACGTGATTCCACTGACGGTCAACGACGTTGAGGATCTCGCGCGTGCTACGCAATTCCTTGGCCGCATCGTCGATCTGGCCACGGAAATACGCCAAGACGTCGTCGCCCAACTGGGAGCTTTCTTGAACGACGGATGCAAACTTGTTGAATTCGGCTTGATTGCGGACGAATTGCCCCTCGGCGGAAAGGTATTGGAAATTGTCTAAAAGTTGTTCAGAGGTCGTAGTGATATCAAAGTCGGGTGGGAGGTGGCTCGCAGGTCCTCGGGATTCGTCAGAAGGGGGTGGGGGTGGATTGAGAGATGGAACCAAATTCGTAAAGGACGTGATGGACGTAGAAGTGCTTGGACGAATGGTCCGGTCGGATAGGGATGACTGAGGCCGGTTGAACTGTCCTTCAGCCATGAAAGCGACACGGAAATGTGGTTTCGCCACCTCCAAAGCCGTGAGTCTATCAACATTGTCAGGTATGTCGCAGACCAATAGTGACACGACCCACCCTCGCGAATTGCGTAGATTCCGAAAAGACCCCGTTGGGTCACAATCAAGAAATGCGTACAAGACGTCAATACATTCACCGTGTTCGGCGGCTATATGAATACAAGTCTCTTCGTTCCTGTCCCGAGCAGACAGCGGTGCATGGAGGTCGCGGATGAGATGTACAGCGAATTGATATAAAAGTTGCGCCGAGTTCGACACGTCGGTAACGCGCCCTAGTCGAGCAAGGCAGTGAAGGGGTGTGTAGTGCTCCATGGTAGTAAACAGACTGATGTCGGCGCCAGCGCGGTAGAGTGCGTCGAGGATCTCGATCGACGGATTTGGTACAGAGGCGCAGTAATGGATGGCACTCCATCCTTCGGAATCGGGTACATTTACAAGAACGGGGCCATTTTCGTGTGGGGATGGCTCGAACGACTGTGGTGAAAACAACAAGGAATAGATCGATGAAAGATCCGCGATGAGTACAGCGTTTACAACCGACTCGGTAAGGCGAGATAGCGACTCGGGGGAAAAAGCCACAGGTGGTGGGAAAGCGGCAAGAGGGCCAGATGTATACGGAGATAGCTGGGCAACGTCAACGCAGGAAGGCTCGGATAGCGCCTCCTTGTTACCGTTCTATCACAGGGCCGAGGTCATTCACTCGGATATGAAGAGGACCCGTCTCCAAAC
Organism: Phylloporus cf. tubipes; assembly: GCA_038094315.1. NCBI lineage: Eukaryota > Fungi > Basidiomycota > Agaricomycetes > Boletales > Boletaceae > Phylloporus > Phylloporus cf. tubipes. Next base: position 16,380 of record JBBPTZ010000409.1, on the reverse strand, counting down.
GAACCTTGTACTCGCGCCAGCGACTGCAGCGTAATGAATGTTCGCACGCCCAAAGAATACTTGGGTGGGGGAGCGCAAACTGGATAGAAGAACGATGGTTTCGGTCCCTGATGTCAGGGCGAGAGCCATGTGAGAGCTGTCAAAGAAGCCCGTGAGATCAAGCATGTTCCACGATGTGCACCACTTGCCAATTGTTGCACGACTTGGGTTCTGCAGTCACGCGCCGCATCTATGGCAGCGGTTGAACGTGCATTGAAAGACGGGACGAGGTGCGCGTAGACTTACACATCAACGGAGTCGCGCCGTCGGTGTCCATGCCGTCAACGGAGACGGCACCAGAGCTATACTCGAGCAAGACCTGGACGACGTCGGGCATGTCGAGCCAGGCGGCCATTCCAAGCGGGGTCACGTCGTTGATAGAGTCTTGAGGCGCGTTGAGGGTGAACAGCGAGATGTCGGGGTGAGAGACAGCGATGCGGATGACGTTGAGGCGGTCTTGTGACATGAAGGACGCGTCGGACGCGTCGACGGTCTCCCATCTGAGCGACGTGGTAGTGAGAAGGAAGGCCCGGTGGGGAGGTTGGACGTACCTGTCGGCGGTGAGGGCACAAGTGAGAACGGTGCGGCCGGATGTGTCGGAGGCATTGATGTCGGCGCCGGCTTCGAGGGCGTCGTGAACGGCGGAAGCGCAGCCTTCGGACGCAGCCTGAAGGAGTGCAAAGTTTTCAAAAGAGCGGTGTGGGCGACTCATTGCGGGTCGTGAGGGGTGGGGAGCGGGAGAAGGAGGAGGGGAAGGGGGAGGAGGAAGGGGAAGTAGGGCGGGGTAGTTATAGATATAGTAAATCTAGGTCGGGTGACGGAGGTAAGAGGAAAAGAAGCAGACGAATTTTTGGGAGGGATTCTGTCGCGATTTTCCATCCAGGCTGGGTTTGTATACATACTTGGATAATGCGGACAACATCACTAGGATGTCGTACGCGCGCCTCGAGGCCGCGTAGCAGAAGAAAAAAAAAACAACGACATAACCAAGACAAAACTCACGCTCAGGACACCGACATTATTCGTGTTACAGTCCCAACACTCAGCGACGATGGCGGCATGCAGGGAGACGACCAGCACGCCCTGGCACCGCCGACCACGTCCTCGACCTACTCCTTCCTCTTCTGTACTAGTCCAAACGCCAGCCCTATGGGAATCCCAGACTTAAGGTTATGCCCATGCGCAAGATCACAGGATGATGGGCGAGCCCGATATTAGGGTTACTTACCCGATATCGATCCCAATATCGTAGCTTGAAGCGACGACTCGGAGAAAAAACGAAATGAGACGTACGGAATCGGGATATCGATATCATATATCTGGAATACATCAACATGCCGCCCACAACTATCAAAGTTTATTCAGCTCTGCTCGACACCCCCCGCTGCAACTACGCATGCTCGACTCAACGTCGGGGCCAACTACAAGTGCGACAGCAGACACACTCCCCAACCTCTACAGAAACGCATCCCGTGAAAGCACGTTCTAAATAGAAACACAGGCAAATACGTAAGTGCGACGTTGCCCGGCAGCACCACAACGGCCCACAAACCTTCACTTGCTCAAAGTTGGCAATAGCCCTGTCCAAGTCCCACGCGTTATTCTGCAAGCAGTCGACGGCGAACTGGGCATTTAACCCTGTTCGCTGGCAAATCTGCATAATTAGACCCCGCTGAGGTTCCGCCTGCCAGACACGAAGCGAACGTCAAATGCCGCCGAACTAATAAAACTGCGCCCCTTACAAAACCGGTGAAGGCCTCTTGCAGCGCCTGAGGTGCTGGCGGAACTGACGTAGGCTGCGCCGTTGCTCGTTGAGACGGTAATGAATCGCCCGCTTGCACCTTCATGGGCCCTGGACGCCATGCCTCGTGACTAGAGTAGGCCCGGACACACCACTGATCGGATAATATCATCACGTCCCAGCCATTCAACTTTGCCCTACAAAACAGGAAATCGTCAGTGGGATATCTTTGAGATCAAAAAGGAGTAAACGAACCGAGAACCAGGCGGTGCGGGAGCAAGAATAAACGCCCTATCAAACGATCGGATGCCCTGAGAAGGCTCTAACAACAAAAGGAGGTAAGATAACAGAAACATGACATCACGATGCAGTGATATTCGACCGCTTAGAACCAATCCGGAGTTTTCCGCAAAGACACGATTCTCGCGGGAAGTGACGTACCTTCAGCGAATTGACCATGTAATGAAATAAATAGCTTCAGGTTTTCTCCTTGCCCAACAGGCCAAGCGTCAATGCTGAACTTCTCAGGCGAACCCGATATCTCGTGTTTGGTCTTCGGAAGGCCCGACATGGCACGAATAGCAGCTTCGCTTCCAAGATGCAGACTATGGAATGCCTTGTCTGAGCCACTGCCACCACCCAGCCGATTCAAGTTCCTCGAACCGCCATTCAGCCACACAGACCAGTCCAACTTTCGTTGATTCGGTAATTGGGAGTGCAATCCTTGTATCCGGGCTCGCGCGGGAATAGTCGTATTGACAGAAAATGAAAACGTCGCTGACGGATGGTAGGCGTCTAAAAGCGTGGCCCTTTGATCATCAAACAACGGGAAAAACCTGTGGTGCGTTAAATATGCACAAAATCAGAATGGAAGTTGCTCACCGTACAAGGAAGTTGCTGATGATGCTATCTTCGACCCCGGTAATGAATGAGGGCTTCATCTCATGGGGGAAAGACGTTGCTGTCGGGCGCTTCTCCGTCACTGGAACCGATGAAGGCCCAGGCGCGTCGAACCCGATTGTTGCTATTGCTTCCTGGTCCAACATCACCAGAGAAGGAAACCGCCGAGCCATGTCGCTGATATGATACATCAAGAAGATCGCCATTTATGCTATCGCCGCGCAACTTACCTCTTGTACTTGTCCCCTCTTCCATGCTTGAGCTCGAGCTCTTTCAACGGGTTGCCAATCAAAACCAACTCCCGAAGGTGTTCCAATTTTCCCTTTCTCCCAGAAAGGTAGTCAATATCTCGCCAGACTTTGAGATCGTTATTTTGCAAAGAGAGATTGACGAGTTTGGGTAGATAGTGCGCGAGAGTCGACAATAGTTGACCAGATCCTATCTTGTTGTTGGCCAAGGATATCGTCTGAACCTGAGCATGGTCAATCGACCACGTAAATAAGATCAAAGCACGACGCACTGGTGGCTTGAGATTCGAAGCGAGCTTGAAAATGACAGAAGCCTCCCTCGCCGTCGACCCGGGTGCGCCGGGTGGTAAAAGCCCGTGTTTCGAAAGTTCGGGGTCGTCCAACATGGACTACCCAGCAACGACGTCAGTCTCGACCTTGACGACGACACAACGCCCAGTACTCGCCTCGAGATTCAGAAACTGTGCCTCCGGATTCCACCTCCTGTTCACGAAATGTCTCCACACGTCGATCGTCTTCATGCCGACCGTGGGCACCGCCGCTGAGGTGGTCACGAGCGTGTTCCTGCGAAGGCGTCCCACCGTCGGGTTCCTCGCGCTCGAGGCGCCGCGGATGGAAATGCCTTCCATGGGCACGCCGGCGGATGATGGACCCGCCTGGTGGTCTTTGAAGGCATCAATCGGACGGGGGCGGTGAGAACGAAACTTGGAAGCGCCTTTGCGCCCGCCGGGTCTGTCCGTCAAAACGTCCTTCATTGCGTTCGTCGTTGTGCGGGTTGAGTAAAGGATGTGGAATGAATCAGCCTCTCAGAGCTAAGCTGTGTCAGCGTCCCTTGTTTTGGCAGCCAGTGGCAAGACTGCCACAACTTGGTCCACAGCTGTAGCCTATTCGATTTTTTTTATCCAGTACGCAACATAACTATCACTCCAAACAGCTGGACCGTCAAAGTAGTGCCACAAACCAAGTCTCAGACTGCTTTGACAAGGCGTGTGACGACATGTCCATTTGAAGAAGCTTCGATTCACTGGAAATTAGTTGTTGCAATGTCACGGTGGTGCCGACTGCATGGTCATGACGAATAGCGGGCAGAGATGGGAGGTATGGGAGGAGAAACAGACTTTGGCGGAATAGTCTGCGACTGTGGCCCGTGAGCCGTGTTCCCATGCATGGGCACCGCGGATTCTCAATGCTGCTTGCCTAGAAGATGCTTGCTCCCTCGGGTGCCTTACACTGCAAGACTGGAAGTGAAACAATAACTTGCCCCATGGTCATCGTCCCAACCCACGCTATCTCCCTACTGGCAAATCAATGTTCCTCGCGGCTTGGCTTTCGGCACTTCTAGATATTGAGCCCGCGGACCCATCGTCCATCCCTCGCATGAAGTGTTGCGCTGCTAGAACAGGTGTAGTCGCCTAATAATATGAACCAGCGAAGGTGTAGCTTTCAGGACGTGTTAGCACCAACCGAGCACTTCGATAACACGACAGCTCGGATGTTATAACTTGACCGCATACACTCGCCGCGGTCCTGATCGGACGACTAGAGTATCGATAACCTCTGCGCGACCGCGAGCAGTCTTACAGCCCCATTTTCCCCGCGCTAGGACCGCGAATACCTGTTTCTCGAGCCGCGGGGCCGATCGGGACTTTACCATGGTTCGATATCTTCAGGTCCCATGGTTGGTTCTGCTTCCCCAAATTGCATCCATAGAGCATATCGAGCACATGGCATGGCTTGATCTGTGGGGGATTGGTGGTTCGCGATGTTTACACATAGATGCAAACGTAGGATTCTGGAAACTTGCTCATCACCGTGGTCATGTCCTCTCTTTCGAGTTGTAGATGCGCCTTCGTTCTCGTCTCTCCGTCCCCTGTTAAGCTGCAGAGGCACGAACACGTAATGAACGCAGAGAGTTTCCAGCGAGGTCCTGGATGCATTGACAATATAGCGATACCGCCACGAGAGAATCCGTCGTCACCATAAAGCGTTTACACATATCAGGTCGTTCATCGGATTCGAGCTTGGGGGTACTTGCCTCATAATCCCCAAGGATAAACATTTCCCCTCTTTCGTGCGTTTCGTGAAAAAGTGTAGTACGACCGCGCTGTGAAACCGTTTTGAACGTCACGGTGTCTGTGTCCTTGTATCAGTGCCAGCTGCGCCCAGAGAACCCACGTGTTAAGGTCCAGACGAAGGCGAACAAGCGTGACGGGGCAGAGGATCAAGAAGCCGCATATACCGACCTGTCAAGAACGGGTCTATTACTTCCATCGCGTTGTTTCGCAATGGTGCTTGAAGAGACGGCCCTCCAATCATGTGAAATGCATGCACGAGTATGGCCGAATGACTCGAGTCTGGAGAAAGCGTTGGTGGTAGTATGAGTGCGCTCCTTTCTCGCGTCATGACGCAGAGGCAAGTATGAGGTTATCTTTTTGGACGCCCAATGAGGACGTGGATGAGTATGTCCGAGCGAGGTAACACTGCGGGAACTCCATCTGAGATAGATCATTATCGTTCGGAACTGTAATGTCATATTCAATTGACCTCCACATCGACTAGTACGGTCCTAGCGAACTGTGATCAGTAAATGTACGACGAATCGAGAAGCGTTGCGGATCACCCGATGAACACGTGTACCGCGTCCAGCCGGCCAGGCAACTCCCAGGCAACTCCCTTGATTGTATGCTTTGCTTGTTCGACGAATACCACTCTCCACAGAATATTACTAGTAATCCAGGATTCTTCAACCGATCCTGCAAAAGCTGCAAACCTGCGATCGGGTCTCTATGATTCAGTTGGGCGTTACTTGAAATACATAAATAATATGCTTGAGCACAAGAACATTGTCTATCCCAGGGAAGCTGTCGGGAGGGGGTAAGCCATAACAATGGAGGTACCTTAGTCTTTGGGATAACCTTCGAAGCCAAAATGACACTAGTCGTCCCTTGCAGCAAGCCATCTACTGCGTAATCCTCCCTGCGGAAAAGGGGCAATGGAACCGAGATTTGAAGGTATCTTCAGCAGCTGAACGTGTCTGACGAGACTTCGTTGAGAACGTTGTTGTCTTCTACCCCTCCAATCATGAACCCACACATTACACAATAGCTTGCTTGGCGAAAAAGCGGCAATATCCACATCACCCCAATCTTCACTGTAAGGGTCATCATGCGCTCGACGTCCAGTCCCAACAGAATTCTCATCGTCTCATCAGACATAGCCTAATGGAGCTCGGAGAGTATATCACTCACGCGAGGTCGGCGATCTCCTCGGACCAAAAAACCATAGGCACTGAGCCCTGGTTTATTTGCTCTATTGCCTCCAGGGTGCGGCCTCGAGCGGCGTAGTCTGGATAATTTGGATATGGTGCGGGACACCGTGCACAAGAGGGGTATTCCGTAGTTAAAGAGCACATAAATTTCCAGAGCTTGCAGCGCGACCGCGGACTTCTGCCCAAGGAATGTGACTAGAAATAGAGGAGAAAAGGTGTTTTGCTTGGCTGCGACTGATTCAGGTGCATCGAAAATGGTCGTTCAGGCCGCACCACTTACCGATTCCGAGCCTGCCCCCCATACCTGCCTACTGCCAAAGTCGGGCGCGATACGATATTCGTCTCTCGCGAGGATCTTGTCGTGTTTCATAGGTCCTGCAAAGCGGACGGCAAAGGTGCCAAAATATCTTGCGAGATCGATGAACTTGATGTCACCAGATCGTTTCATGACGGATTCAAGGTTCGACTACCTCAAACCGCCCTGGAATACTTTCTTGAAGACGTACTGACAGAATGACACCTGTTTCTATCTCCATGAGAGGCGAGGAAACTGAGCCGTGGATGGCGTCCACTGACGTTTCTTCGGTGATTGAACGATGATTAGAACTTCTCGGCTACTACTGCACTACCAAGGTTCACGAGAAGCCACCGATAACCATGGTCCGAGTGCGTTGTACATTTGCTTTCCCACTAGTAGCGGCGTCGTGCATCGTTGGGGTTGCCTCCCACGAAACGGTGCTAGGAGCCCCATTCCTCGACGTTACCTTGACTAGCGGAACGTTTCGCGGTGTCGCCAACTCCAACGGAACCGACGCCTGGCTTGGAATCCCATTCGCGCAACCTCCCGTCGGACCCCTGCGGTTCAAAGCACCTCGATCGATAACCGAGCCACTACAAGTCGTCCAGGACGCGTCGCAGTTTGGGGATGCGTGTCCCCAACCTCCCTCATCGATTCTCGGTGCCAATATGAGCGAAAATTGTCTGTTCTTGAACGTACGCGCTTTCTCTCGCGTCTTGATAGGAAACATGAACTCCCTCTTTGGTAGGTATGGCGGCCGACAGGGACTCTTGAGAGCGCACGGCTCCCTGTTCTGGTCTGGTTCTACGTATGTTCATTTCTAGCCTTGCTGGGTTTTCCTCACGAGTTATGAACAGGGTGGAGCGTATACGATCAAGTTAGCCTTGCTAGGTGTTCTGAAAATGTCACACTGACGTCGAACAGCGCCGCTTCCAACCCTGCGTTTAATCCTGCAAGTGAGTTTCTTCTTCTTTTTCTCGGTGGTGTGACCCCATCATCCGCTGTAGGGATAATCCATTCGAGCGTATCGATTGGGAAGCCGATTCTGTTCGTTTCCTTGTACGTTCAGAGACATATCTTTAGCGCTTGCATATACTCAATTGTGCAGGAACTATCGAGGAAACACGTTTGGTTTTGTCAGTCTACACTGTAGTAGACACGCTGGACATGACTGACATGATTGGCAGTTGGCGAGCGCTGATGTTCCTCCGGAGGATCTCAATGCTGGCCTTTTGGACCAAAGGGCGGCGCTCGTATTCATACAAGACAACATTGCGCGTTTCGGTGGCGATCCATCCAAGGTACCCTCTACACTTCTGTTGTCTACAACGTACTGACGTTTGGTCGAGGTCACCGTCTGGGGTCAGGTAGCCCGTTTTCATTCCACTGTGAATCCCATCCCTGATGATGATGATGCCGTCTAGTCTGCCGGTGCTGGTAGTGTCGAGGCGCATATGCTGTATTCGACTGGGGCTGCCTTGTTCCGCGCCGCAATCGCAGATTCGTCCACTGGACCTTTGTAAGTTGATCCAAAAGGGGTCACCCGTATTTGCTTACTTGTTCGATCGCATCAGCAAAAATGCGCCATTTGCTTGGCAGTACGACAAGCCAGGGATGCCGTACTCCCGTTTACTTGCTGCAACGGGATGTGCGCCTGGACCCGGTTCAGTCCCCTGTTTGCAGCAAGTCCCATACGAGGTACAGCATTTCCCGATTTTGTGCATGATGATGGTGACTGAGACGTTGTGAAAGACACTTTTGAATATCAGCAATGCGATGATCGATTCCACCCTCAATGGGCAACTGTGGGAACCTGCGATTGGCCCTGTTGGGAGTTTTGTCCCAGAGAGTCCTCCGCAACGCATCCTCAGTGCAAATTATCTCCACGTTCCCTATCTCGGGGGAACAAACGTACGTTCTTGCCTAGTGGATATGGGGTTTCTAACATATCGTAGCTCAACGAAGGAACGCGCTACAGTCAGGCGCTTTATAACCTGAGCTTGCCGGCCTCCGAACAGACGTCTGCGTTCAACCACTGGATGGGTCAACTGGTCGTAGACAACTCGACGCTGACGCCAGACGTCCTCGCCGGCATCGACGAGTTGTATCCCGTCAACGACAGCACTTACGGCGGGCCCTGGCACACGGGCGACATGCTCTACGACAGGGCAGCATCGTGGTACACCGACAGCATGTACCTCGCGCCGAGACGGTTCCTGTTCGCGCACGGCGCGTCACTGCAGCCCATGTGGGGGTACTACTTTACGGAGTTTATCCCTGGAACTGCGCCTGCGCTCGGCGGTGCGTGTTTGTGAGCCCCCGTGCGCACACATGCCCTGACCGGTCGATTAGTGTACCATGCGTCCGAGCTACAGTTTATCTTTGGCCCGGTCCCTGATCCTGTGCAGGTCGACTTTGCGGATGAGATGACCGAGTACTGGATCACCTTTGTGTACGATATGGATCCGGGTGGTACGTCCCCCCTTCACAAACGCGTTTGACCTCCGATATAGTAACACTACCCCGTCTTCCCAGCGAATTGGCCCCAGTATGACACGTCTTCGAGATACGTGATGCAGCTGATGCGGAACAACATCACACTCATTGCCGACGGTAAGCACATGCGTTCTTCTCCCCTCCCCCCAGAGTTGATGAACGGTCGGGGCAGACTTTGGGATCGCGAGGACGGACTATCTCAATTCGCCGCTTGTTTTGGCCGCATTTCAGAAATGATCATACATGTTTTGTTGGCTATCTCTTTTGGGGGGGGTTGGTCGAGACGAGTGTGGGTCGCTGCGTGTCATGGTAATGGCGCGTGCTTGGAATAGAGAGACGAAGTGGTCGTGGTCTGCGCGGAGCTTCGACTTGCTTTTACAATGTTACCCCGTTTCACGTTGCCCGAATCATCCTCGGCACACTCAATACGTCGAATTACTACTCGGGCTTGTCGAGACGTTCCCAGCGAACCGTGGTCACCAAACGTACGATGAATCGACAAGCGTTGCCCACGAATGCGGACCACCCAATGACTCTACGCGTACCACATGCACCTGGCAAGCCCATTGTCATGCTACAACTCCCTTGATTGGGGTGACGACATGGAATGACGGCGAGGACATCGACTGTTTTTCTGGTTAATGAGGACCTTGTAGGAATTCGAGAAAACGAGAATATGTTGGAGAAGATGGACGAGGGATGGGTTCGAACTTCACGCATATCCGTAAAAGGTCACCATCTTGATTATCTATTGTGGAGCAAGGCTGTGAGATGCCAGGGATAAGACTCAAAGATGTGCCCATAAACAGGGTTTGCCACCATCCACGATGACTCTCGCTCCTCCCGCCCCAGATATCGCGGTCGTCCGCGTTGGTGACCTTGAAGCAGCGCTCGAAAAGCTCAATATCACTGGAGTCACTGCTACCCAGCTTCTCGAAGCTGTCAAGAAAGAGGAGGCGAACCCGCCTCCCTCCAGTTCTCATGAACGAAAAAGGGCCCTCCTTGAACGTAAGTACCCTCGTTCGTATTCGAACTTATCCCCCTTTAAATCATCGTGTTCCATTAATCTTAGTTGCGAAACAACCTCCGAAAGGTGAACTCGGATCTATTCCTCCCTATAAATCCTCGTTCAGCATGGTCCCCGTCGCGGGCGGTACTGACAAGTCGCGCCGACAAAGGCTCCGCGATCTTGCTAGAAAGGACTTCCCAGGCGGAAAGATCCCCGATCCATATACCGCTGCCTGGCTCAATACATACGGCGACGCATCGACAAAAGATCTGCCCTTTATTCAAGCTACCATCAGGATCTCGCCCTATGAATGGCCTGATGGAACTGACGAGCCTGTGCAGACATTTCAGGATGTCTGGGTGCTCTGGGACACTGGGGCGCATGCTACCCAGATCTTGAGCTCGGAACTGCATGATGATATCAAAAAAGATGAGACCGGGGTTGTCCAACAAAGTGGGTTTGCTACGGCTAAAGTCAGGTAAGACAGTGGCAAATGAAATTGTTGTTGTTTTTGTCGTTGGAGCATTTACACTTATGGCTCTATCCCCTCTCTTCTTTAGGTTCCAGGGTGTCCAGCACGAGATTGAGACCAACATCGCTTTTCGGGAATTTATGCCCAACAACACAACCTTCATTATCCTTGGACAACAAGTATGTATGATGCTTGTGATCAGCGACACGATCGCCTGATTTTCGTTTCTAGACGCTGCTCAACTGCATTCAGTACCAGATCCAGCCAACAGTCATCAATCCGGCGCTTTCAGCCCAGAATCCAAATGCATATGGGCAGATAGAGTGAGCGATTCCCATCTCTATACCACACCAAATTTTACTTATTGATATATCGATTCACAGTCTAGTGAGCTACCGTGATCCAGTGACCCCCGGCGCGCCATTAGTAAATTTGTAAAGGTAGAAATGTTTGTGTACTAACAAGTGTATGTGTTTTTGAATACCATCGCAAGATGTCTTCTCTGCGTTTCTGCCAAGTCTCTCCATCGCTGCAAACTCGTTCACAAATCAGAAAGAGGGCGATCCTACTTCGTGGTGGCTATCTATGTAGAAACCTACTCTGCATTTCGATATAGATATGGTTGAACACCTCCGTCGTAAAGACCTCAACGTGTATGTCTGTCGGGTAGTAATTATATCAGGACTTTACAAGCACGGTCAGTTGGAGACAGGGGTTATTTGCACATTTGCACGAACATTAACATCACGTGCTCGATTCCATATCTTGTTGTTCTCAGTCTCTGATCACGACAGAAAATGGCGTTCAGCGGGTGCGTTTCGCAGTCCTGCGTCGTGGATTTCGCGCTGACGTGTGCTAGATCATCGTCGACGCCGCCCTTGTTCGGTCAGAACAAGCCCATCTTTGGTGCGACGCAGCCCACGACGACGGGCACGACACCTACGACACAATCCCAGACGACCTCACAGCAACCATCTACGACACCATTGTTCGGACAGACATCGAGTAGTACCACACCAGCGTCGACCTCCATCTTTGGACAACCTGCATCTGGCACCCCGCCAACGACCTCAGTGTTTGGGCAGCCTTCTGGTACTGGTACCACCCAGCAACAGTCGACAGCCCCTACATCCATCTTTGGAAAACCTGCGACTGGCACGCAGCAGACGAGTGGGGCGTTGGCATTTGGACAGCCTTCTGGTGCCAGTACCGCGCCAGCGTCCACGTCCATCTTTGGGAAACCCGCGGGTGCTACCCAGCAGACGAGTGGGACGTCGATATTCGGACAGCCTGCGGGGGGGACAACGGCTACCCAGTCACAACCGACGTCGGGGTCCATCTTTGGCCAACCTGTGGGTGGTACTCAGCAGACGACTGGGACGACGCAGTCTTCTAGTACCACTCAGCAGCAGCCAGCATCAACGTCTATCTTTGGACAACCTACGAGCGCTACACCACAAACGTCGCTGTTCGGCCCGCCCTCCAGCACTAGCACCACCACCGCTCAGCCGACATCGACGTCCATCTTTGGACAACCTGCGAGTGGTGCCCAGCAAACGACTGGGACGCAGTCCTCTGGTACAGGTACCACTCAGCAGCAGCAACGGCCAGCATCAACGTCCATCTTTGGACAACCTGTGAGCGCTACTCAACAAACGACTGGGACGCCGTTATTCGGCACTAGTACCACCACCACTCAGCCAACATCGGCATCCATCTTTGGTCAACCTGCAAGTGGTGCTCAGAAAACGACTGGGATGCCGTTGTTCGGCCAGCCTTCTAGCACTAGTACCACTATCACTCAGCCAACACCAACATCCATCTTTGGTCAACCTGCAAGCAGCACTCAGAAAACGACCGGGACGACGCCGTCTTCTGGTACCACTCAACAGCAGCCAGCGTCAACGTCCATCTTTGGTCAACCTGCGGCGAGCGCCACACCACAAACGACCGGGCCGTTGCTGTTCGGCCAGCCCTCCAGCACTAACACCACCACCGCTCAGCCGACATCGACGTCCATCTTTGGACAACCTGCGAGTGGTGCCCAGCAAGCGACTGGGACGTCGCAGCCAGCTGGTAGTACTGGTACCACTCAGCAGCAACAGCAGCAATCAGCACCGACGTCCCTCTTTGGTCAGCCTGCCAGCGGCACGCAGCCGTCACTATCTACTAATCTGTTTGGGTCCACAACGGGAACTCAGCAGCAGCCTGCGACGACGCCGCTTTTTGGTCAACCTGCGGCTGGGACTCGGGAGCAAAAGCAACCGTCTACGGGTCTGTTTGGCCAACCAGCGACTGGAACTCAGGAACAAAAGCAACCGTCTGCGGGTCTGTTTGGTCAACCGGCGACTGGAACTCAGGAACAGAAGCAACCGTCTGCGGGTCTGTTTGGCCAACCGGCGACTGGAGCTCAGGAACAAAAGCAACCATCTACGGGTCTGTTTGGTCAGCCATCCACTGGGACTCAGTCGTCGTTGTCACCGTCGACGACGACGCCTTTGTTCGGACAACCCACGACTGGAACGCAGCAACAACAGCAGCAGTCCTCTACTCCACTGTTCGGTCAACCTGCTGGGGGAGCTCAACAACCCCAGAGTACGTCCTTGTTTGGCGGCACGACACAAACCACTGGGACGCAACCGTCGACCACATCCTTATTTGGACAACCCACGACTGGGACGCAACAACAGCCGTCTTCCACTTCTCTGTTCGGCCAGCCTGCAGGAACGACACAGCAGCCTCAGAGCACGCTTGGAACGTCCTTGTTTGGTGGTGGTGGTACGCCCCAGCCAAGTACTTCCACGGGTCTTTTCGGTCCTACCACTCAGACGCAACCTGCGACGACGGGAACTGGCCTGTTTGGTAGTACGACCACCCCTGCAGCTGGTTTCGGGACCGGAACAACTGGGACCTTGTTTGGTGCACAAAGGCAGCCATCGTGAGTGGCGCGTGAAACTCGTTACTTTGGTGACTGACGCCCTTGAACAGTTCCATGAGGTTTGGCCATTGCAAGATAGCTTTAGACGTGACTGACGAACTTGTTGTTAGCATTTCGCCCGCTCAACCCACCGGGCCAGTTTTGTTTTCAAAGGCTACAAAATTCAACGACCTACCAGAGGAGGTCAAGAAGAAATTCGAGAGTTTGGAGTGAGCGATCTATCTGGCGTGACCATACCATTCGCTTATTCTTGACAAGCACCCACATTCAAGGTCGCGTGCAGATCAGCAACGACCTCAAGCAACGAAAACTCGGGCTAGAGCCCACCAAAGGTCAGGACCTCATTTGTGAGGTGCACAAGGTGAGCGTTGTTGGGTGTTACTACACTCGTGGGCATATTGGAATGGTGCTACGACCTCGTAGGAACTGCTGGGCGTTGCTGCGACCATCCAATCGGACGCCCTCTTCACCAAGGATCTGAAAGAAAAGACGGACCAGGCTGTTCAAGATACGATCATTGCAACCCGCATCGTTGACGGGTTCAAGAACCCCCACCAGCACGGGGTCTACCTCAAAGATCACGCGTCGTTTCCACTCGAGTGCGTTTTTGTTTTTCTACTGGTTGGTGCGAGCGACGATGTTGATGGTGGATAGGTTCTTTACGCGCGTCACGAAGGAGATGCAAGAGCGCTTGCAATGGTACAAGAACACGATCGAGGTGAGTGCTCACTACTCCGGCGTCTTCTTTTCCGCCTCGCTGAACCCACATCACAAAGCAAATCGAGCGCAAGGTATCGTCCACTGCGGCGCAATCCCAAGCGACTCCCCAAGGTAGGTCCCGACGGGTCACGTCCGTCTCTCCCTAACGTAACGCCCTCGTAGTGATATCTTCGACGCTGCAAACGCAACACGCGATATTCGTTTCTCTCGCGGCCAAGACGGCCGCCGTCGACGCCGATCTGCAAAAAGTGAAGGCGCTGTATACGCAGTTGTGGCGTGCAAAGACGGGGAGCATGAGGGATCCGTTTAATGATTTGGATCGGGGGAGTGGAAGGGAGTTTGGGATGGAGTCGTTGAGGATGGGGTGAAGCGGGCTCGTAACGAGCACTGAAATATGTAGGTCGAAACAATAAAAGATGATGCCGCGCCAAATTGATCGAGGAAACATATTACAAGCACGCGAGCACTTTGCCCGACTCCGCATCGCTGAACCGCATAGTCCCTGTCTGGGACGTGGCAACTCAAAATGCTGCATACTTTAGAATTTTCTTCGTACTTACTACTTGTACAGTAATTACGTCCCCACATCCTACTTCGCTGCCACTATTGATAGTTGGACTCACTCGCTGGCCTCACTCGACATCTTCCATAGACTCATCCTCGTCATCCTCCTCGTCAGATTGTTGGTCCTAACCGACTACCCGTCAGAAATCCTTTAGGCAACAACGAATCAACAAGCTTTTCGTACCGGATAAAGCTTTATGAATGGATTTACCGCGGACCACGCGATGGACAACGGTGTTGCATCTGTCGGAAAGAACAGTTTGCCGGCCCAATACTGTGCAACTCTTTTGATCCTATGCTCTGCCTGTCCGACAAAAATTATCTTCCACGGAACATTCTTCAGCTCGTTCGGCAAATTCTCTCGCAAGGTGCTCAAGCCATCGTTTGGTTTTTTGTGCGTCGACGCAATTGTTACTTGAATCGCATAAACCGCATCCTTGAATACAAGAGCGCTGTCTATGCCATGAAAGCCGTAGGGGGCGACCCATAAAAATGGAGGTACCCCGGTATTGGGGGCGTCCTGGGTAGACGGTATAACATTAGTCGACCCTTGAAGCGAGGGGGCCCCTGTGTCTTGAACCCATTGGCACTGGATCGTATTCCCCACGGCAAGGAAGTTGTGAAACCAAGCTTCGAAAATAACTCCGGCAGAGTTTCGAGTCCCTCTGTGCTGACTGAGAGCATTGAAGAACTCCAGCTTGAGTTCGTTGTTATACACTCGGAGTTGCTGTCCTAGAATGTGGGAGAGGGCCCGTGTCGGTACAGAAGCGGAAACACATTTACGATTGGTGACATTCCCACGTTTCTGAGGCAGGGAGAAATAGAACACCGATGGTGCTTCGTCAAGAATGTCGTTGTTGTTTACCCTTGCGATCAAAGACCTGCACTGTTCAACGGCGGTCCCGGCGCAGCTGCGGATTTCATCCATAATTTCCACATCGTCTTCATAAAACCACGACAACAGATTTCGAGGAGCACCACCCCACTTTTCTGCAACTGTAATCATGCGACCAACATCCAGTTCCAACAGAATTCTGATCGTTTCGTCAGACCTAGCCTAATTGAGAGTACGCTACTCACGCGAGGTTGGCAAGCTCCGTCTCGGACCAGATATCCATGACATAGCACTCAGCCCCGGTTTGCGTGCTCCATCCTCTCCAACGAGCGGCCTTGGGTGACGTAGTCTGGACAACTCGGATACGGTGCGGAGAACCGAAAAAGGTGGCGCTCGGACTTATTACCTGCGCGTTGGAGTCCGAGAGGGCCCAGACAAAGCCGCATTTCCGCAGGGGGTCTTTCTTTCCGAGAGAGTGGAAAGAGACTGTTCCGTTGTTAAAGAGCATGTAAAACGGTTGGCCGCCCGGATCTTGCAACGCGACCGCAGTCTTCTGCCCAAGCAATGTGACCAGTAAATAGAGTAGAAAGAGCGTTTTGCCTCGCGGATTCAGTTCATTTCATATCCAACGTCGAAGATGGTGGTTCAACACGTACCGATTCCAGGCTGTCCGGTAACGTACGCTCCCCTATAGTACGTGTCTGTCTCCAACGCCAGGCGGGCGATGCGATACTCGTCTCTCACGAGGATCTTGTCATGTTTGAGTGGACCTGCAAAAAGGGAACTGAAGGCATCAAAGTATTCCGCGAGGTCGATGAACTCGATGTCGCCAGATCGTTTGATGACAGCTTG
>JBBPTZ010000408.1:0-23027 GCA_038094315.1 Phylloporus cf. tubipes | reverse complement strand
CGTTGTCGAGTTTATACACTTGCCAAGGAGCTTTACCCTGGTCGCTACCGACCAACTCTAACTCACGCATTTATCAAATTGTTGCATGCACATGGTCTTCTTCACACTTGTTTCACCCAGAACATTGACACGCTTGAGCGGCGAGCCGGGGTCCCAGAGAGGAAGATCGTCGAAGCTCACGGAAGTTTCGCCACACAGCGATGCATTGACTGCAAACGCCCATATGACGACGAAAAGATCAAGAAAGCTATTATGAATTCTATGATACCACGGTGCGAACACTGCAACGGGTTGGTCAAACCCGATATTGTGTTCTTTGGAGAGGCTGTATGCGTCCTGTGTTTGAAATGCAGCAGTTCTCAGGCTGATTGTTGGTCAGCTCCCACCACAGTTCCACGGATCCATCCGCTCGTTACGAAATGCCGACCTGTTGATAGTGATAGGGACGTCGTTGACTGTTCATCCATTCGCATCCCTGGTGGATCTGGTACCAGATGGCTGTCCTCGGATTTTGATTAACCTGGATGAGGTCGGCAACTTTTATAAGCAAGACGACGTCGTTCTAATAGGCAAGTGCGACGACACCGTTCGGGAGCTCTGTCGTGCGCTCGGATGGGAGGAAGGCCTCGAGAGGGCATGGGCAGCGACTGCGGGGAGTGTCGAGCCTGAAGCCGATGACAAGTCTGGAACGAAAGCAAAGGTTGGTGACGAGTTGGATCGCATTACGAGAGACATCGAAAAGTCTCTCACGATTTCCAAAGATCCGCCACCCTTGTCCAGTTCCGATACAGGAGAAAGCAAGGATTGCCCGGAAAACGAAGCAGCAGACAAGGAGGAAGTTTTAGGAGGCCCCTCTGATGGGAAGTTTTGATGATTGTAACATCATGTCTATTTCAGGTCAGGAGTATGATTGTTACCGTTAACGTTGTGCTTTACTTCGGCCGAGTCTGGCTGGCATACCATGGTCCGATCTGCCGCTGCACTTCGGACGACGCACATTTAAGTACTAGATTCGTAGTAAGGGGCATCAGGGCCAAGGGCCCGTTCGGATCAAAAGGTGGCTACGGCCCGAGTAGACAGGGAAATGACAGAGTAGATAGGGCGACCGACGTGGTGCAAGTCAAGGGGTACAGATTACCACATCACTGTTATCTGTGTGCGCCACCGCGTAATGTGCCTTGGAACCAACTTGTAGAGACCGCGTCGGCTCGCCTCGGACGCGAGGCTCTGCGATTCACGTTTCGGAACGGTGCTGATACCGGCCGCTTGTGGCAGCTGCAAATTAGAAGTTAATGTCCGTCAATGGTAGCAGAAGCAGCACAACGCATCGATCAAAATGATGGGTCTTTTCGCAGTCTTCGCGTCTCCACAACTGCGGCCAGCCTCGGCCAGAACCACACGCTGTCACCGATTACTCCCATGATTAATACCTATTAGGGCCGATGGGTCTGATTAACAAGAAATGCAGACCTTTCTCAGCCAATGGCAAATTTGCCCAATAGTGGCAACGGGGTACTCCTGCGAGCGGCCTTCCTTCCGGACCTGTCGCGTCGGAGATTCGATACCTCTCCAGCCCTATAAATCTCGATGGACTCGTTGGAAGTCGTCTCCCCAGACACGCTATCCAACAGATGGGAGTTTTTGTACGCTTATATTCACGTCTTTGTTCGTTCATCTCCTGGCCACGGCGTATCGTTCGTCTGACTTACTGCTGCAGTCTGCTCTCCACCACAAGTCACACACGTTTAGACGTTTACTTCAAAGAAATAAAGGCAAGCATGTTGCGCCTGGTTCGCTGCGTCAGTATTGATTCGATGCACAAGACCAACGTTCATCATGCGCTTCTCATATGATGCCATTCTTGCGTCGAGATTCGTTCCTGTTCGCTTCAGGGCACCCCGCGAAGCGGAGAAGCATGGCCCAGACATATCCGATTCTGCCACTCAGACAAAAGAGGCCGAACTCACAGCCAGGCTCGCTCGGTTCGCTCGTATCCCAGTTTCGGATATATTCGGGTAGGTTCTAGAGACTCATTCATTGTCTTTCTTAATGTCTATCTAGTCTCGAGCCTGCATGGAGTCCCGATGGGTTATCGGACGAAACAGCTGCCAGCGTCCTCGAGACCCATGGGTTGAATATACCAGTCAACGAGCGTCCCCTGGCTGCGCTGTCAATGTTATGGACTGCGCTTTGGAATCCTTTCAATGTACTCTTGACGATCCTCGCCTTGATCAACATCGCAACGAATTCCGTGCCAACCTTTGTGGTCATGATAGCCATGGTGGTCGCTTCCACGTCACTGAGGTACTTGTCTTGTATACTGCTTAGTCGATCCTGCTAAAAATTCCTTCGCCATATAGGTACTGGCAAGAAGTAAAGTCCATGGTTCAGGCACTCAAGCTTGTCAAGTCCATTGTAACCCGCGTTCGCGTCGTTCGCCGTGTAAACTCCGTCCCACAAGAGATCGAGGTCGATCTGAGACACATAGTTCCTGGGGATGTCGTCGCTGTCGCCAGTACGTCTTTTCACACTGTACCTTTTCAAAACTCAAACTTTTAATAGGCGGCGACGTATTCCCTGGGGATTGTATTATCATTTCTGCAGAATCTCTGGCCGTTACCCAGGCGTCGCTCACAGGGGAAATACTACCGATAGACAAGGCCGTCCGAGTCACTGCCGCAGACGAGTCTGAGTCGTTCCATCTCTTGGATAACCATAACGTTTGCTTGGCTGGTACGTCGGTTGCAGCTGGAAACGGCCGTGCCCTTGTGGTTTCTACAGGAAAAGACACGTACATGGCCGCCATCGCTGAGGAGCTCAACAAGAAAAGGCCAGAAAATACCATCCAGATGGGTATCAGGAAAGTCAGCTACGTCCTTTTGGGTTTTATGGCGGTAAGCACCACTCTACCTTCCTCCCGACTTGACACGTGATCGTACATTGCAGGTTATGGCACCGGCTGTGTTTGTCGTTCAGGGAGCAGTTAGCAAGGATTGGAAAGGTGCTGTCATGTTTGCGATCGCGATCGCGGTCGGAATTACCCCAGAGATGCTTCCAATGATAGTCGTATGTATTTCTTCATTCTCCTCTGACCATTCTTTGTTCACCTCTGATTGTAAAGACCTCCAACCTAGCTTTGTCTGCCGTTCGCATTGCAAGGCAGAAGGTCATCGTAAAGCGCTTCGACGCCATTCAAAATTTGGGTGCAGTCAGCATCTTGTGCTCTGACAAGACGGGCACATTGACCGCCGACCTCGTTCGAGTGGCAAAGTCAGTTAACACCAGAGGGGAACTGTCAGACCTGCCCGTCAAGCTATCCTTTATCAACTCTTCTCTACAAACGGGATCTCGTAGTCCAATTGATCGCGCCATCCTGGACTATGTTTGTGAAAACGAGAAGGAATCCCTCACTGACGTCCAACTGGATGGTTGGTCTAAACTCGGCGAAGTTCCATTCGATTCTACGCGTCGCATGCTCTCGGTCCTCGCCCGCCATCCCTCTGCGAATGAAGGGGATGCGTTGTTCATAACCAAAGGGGCGGTGGAGGAGGTCCTAGAGCGTTGCGTTTCAACATTGAGGCATGAAGAGTTTTCGAAACCAATACGGAACATCGGTTTCGATTCGTCTTCTTCCACCGTCCTGACGGAAGTTGATCGCCTTGCAATCCTCGATTCTGCCCGGCAACTAAACGAAGACGGACTTCGATTGATTGCCATTGCTTGCCGTAGCGTGTCCTTTAAGATAGGTGCGACAGTATCTACCGAGGACGAGGAGGACTTGGTTTTCGTCGGTTTTGTTGCCTTGCTGGATCCACTGAAGCCGGATGCCGCTGAAGCTATCCAGAGGCTTGGTAACCTTCACGTCCAGGTATTTTCGCCCATCCAATGGTGTAGTCCTGCGGAATTAATCAATGTGACTAGGTGCGGATTCTCACCGGAGATGCCCCGGCGGTAGCTGCCAAAGTTGCTCGTGAACTTGGTCTTTTCAATCCTCTCAACGTCACCAAGCCAGTTGATGCACGATCCCCAAAGGATGAAGAAGCAGTATCCGACGTGTCCTCCGAACGTATCAACGAATCAAGTTTAATCGTTACAGGCCCTCAGCTCACCGAACTTGCTAGGGACCGCGAACTGCTAAACGAGACAATCGAGCGTGCTGTTATCTTTGCGAAGCTATCGCCATACCAGAAACTCGAGGTGGTGAAGGCTCTACGGGCAGGTGACGGCGGTCGCGCTGTCGCATTCCTAGGAGATGGGGTCAACGACGCTTTGGCCATTCGGGGTGCTGATGTCGGGATATCAGTGGATTCGGGAACTGAGATTGCCAAAGAGGCCGCTGATGTCATTCTGCTAGAAAAGAGCCTTGGGGTCGTCGCACGAGGTGTAGTCGAAGGCAGGATCACGTATGTTTCTGATTCACTGGTTCTACCACAAACTTAACCCAGTGAAAAGTCTTTTGAATACAGTCAAGTATATCAAGATGGCATGCTCCTCGAACTTTGGGAATGTGTTCTCTGTCCTGGGTACGGTTTATTCTTTGTAGAGCGGTCTTGACGTGACGCTTTAAACCATTAGTTGCTTCCGCCTGGTTGCCTTATCAGCCAATGTTGCCGCTGCAGTTGTTAGTTCAAAACTTGCTTTACGACTTCTCTCAGGCGTCCATTCCCTGGTCCGCGTTCTTTCCTATTTTCTCTGATAATACGCTGACTCATTTCAGGGACAACGTTGATCCTGAATATCTTGAGCGCCCTAGGACATGGAGTGCCCGGTCTATCATTCGGTTTATGATCTGTCTGGGTCCATTTTCCAGCCCGTTCGACATCATTACATTTTCCATCAATTGGTTGGTTATCCTACCACTTTAGCCATTCTTCTCTGACTTTGCCAAGGTTCCATTACAAGATTCGGACACTGGATTCCCCACGGGTTCGACTCGCGCAGACAAACTGGTTCTTAGAGGGTTCTCTGACCCAGGTATGAAAATCCAGCTACGTCATCTATCGCATTCTCATAACTTCCGGAAAGCTCTTCATCATCCAGTTCCTCAGAACACACAAGGTTCCTTTCTTCCAATCGCGAGCATCCCTCCCTGTCGTCGTCGTTACTTTTGGGATGGCCTGTGTGTCGATGGCCATCCCGTACATCCCAAAGATCAATTCGGCGCTGCAAATGACACCTCCTGACCCGATGTTTTACACCTACTTGCTTGCTATTATCGCGGGCTATGCGTTTGTCGTCCACATTGTCAAATCTCTCTATCTGTGGGCTTTTAATGGCGAATGGCTTTGAGAGGAGTTCATCACTACGCTGGTTGACGATTGGATGACTGTAATAGAACTAGACTAGATACTGGTATAGGTTTCGGTGACTTCTTTTGCTTTTTGAACCCGCTGTGCTTGACATGTACTACCTGTCCTTCAATCAAAGTGCGAATATGTATTTGTGACACGACCGAGTTCGATTGGCTTGCCAAATTTGAGTTGAAATTCCGACCCCAAACAAGCTACCAACTTTGTGGGATTACTTTAGTTCACCAGGTCTGGTTCTTCGCCGAAAATGAGGTCGTCCCGCACGCCACCATCCCGAGGGCGAGGTCGACGTACTGCTCAGCCGACTACCCAACTCGGAGGGCCACCTAGCACCCGACGGGGAGGACGAACCTGGAACAATACCACAAATGATCGCGATACTCGCATGGAACAAATCCCCATCGTCAGTCGTAGCAGTGGTCTCGAAAAAGACGGTGATTTGTGAGTGCAAGGCGAGCGATTTCTGTTTCCGACGATGCTGAGCCACCCAGATTGAAGCAATCTGCTGTGCAAGAAGAGTATAGAGCATTTATCGAGAAGAAAGTGCGTCGCAGCCGTGCTGGTGTTAATATGGACCAACGTGATGCCATTATATGCCTGGCGACATAGCTTAAAACGTTCTGGGACCTGTACGGGGCCGGTTCTCCGAAGACACACCAAACCTCGGAGTCTGCGCAAAAACGGAAGAACAACCAGGAGAATATAATGATATTGTTCCGTGAGTGTGGTTGAGATTCGTATCGCCAACCCTGCAGGTGCGGTTGGCACTAATTGTGCATGTAGGTAAACTACGTGAGGGCCTCTTTGCATCTCGCCGAAAAGATGCCTTCGCATTGGAAGGTCAGTGACTTGTGCTGATCTACGTCTCAGATCCCTCAATTATTGTCCCAGTCTACGAGACATCACTCTTCTTGTCGGTCGTCTTCGACTCACCAGTGCAAACAACGTCCATCCTGTCCCATTTTGTGCCTTGTATCTATTCGGCAGCAACTGCCCCGCAGCCATTCCGTCTTATTACCATCCTGATTCTGCTCCTCCACCAACTCCTTAACTCCTTCCCGTCCCAGCAAGCTTATTTGGAGCAGATGAAATCTGTTACTCCAAACTTGCTTGAGCGACCGTCGGCCGCATACATGTGGATCTCAACATTGGCTCGAAGCTTGCGCACGTTGAACTTTGTTCAATTTGAGGCGTTGTCACACCCTGAAGCATTCGACCACCTGCTTACTCCGTCACGTCCACTTCCACCGTCGAATGCTCACGATAGTACAGCGGTCCAAGATTTGCCACGGAATGCTGTACATGCGTTGGTTTCGCGACTCCGGTTGAAAGCACGCGACGTGGCCTGGGTAGTCGTTCGAAATGCGTACCGGGAACTCTCTTCGTCAACCGAGACACAGATATGGCTAGGAAAGCAACTCTTTTTTGACAGCTTTGGCTCCGAGGCCGCTGTCGTGCGATTTGACGAATGGGTACGGGAGAAGTGCCAGGATGGGCAACTTCGGCCAAAGGAAGGGGTCGAAGGCAGGTGGATGGTATGCAAGGCAAGGAAGTAGCAACTTGCTTTTGCCACCCTTGCATGTTTGTCAGAGAGCCTTCCAGTGACGCAGTCGCCATTGGAACTGATGCATATTGCCGATCTCTAGTTTGTTGTTCCGGGAAGAATCAGCAAGCAAGTCGTCGCATAGTAGTGACGTGGTTTGGTCGAGCGGTCCAACGGCGCAGAAATACTCGTAACTTGAAATGTCAAGTCCAGTGAAAGTGATTAGTCGATCGTGGTTAGCATGCACTCCTCGCAGTGGTCGAGTTATCGGACAAAATCCAGTCGATTTGACGGATGGACACTGATAACGTAGCGACCGATACACTGGTACAGTATACAAGCCACGTCGCGCGAACGTTTGTCCGAACAAACCAAGGGAGGTGAGATGAGATGACCAGGGTACACGCATACACCTTCGACCTGCAACTATATTATCGAAACGGAATGAATCCTGGTAGTAACAGTCCCGTATGTACGACTTCTAACATGAAAGGTATCTACACCCGTATACACCCTCTAGCCAACACACAGCAGGCAAGATCCCGAGTACAACTACACGCCATGGTGACCAAGTTAATTTATACTGGCTTTACTGATAATGTCGGCAAGCGTGTCCACAGCCGTTTCGAGTTTCCGTGCTTCTTCGGATGGCGCCTGCTCTGCGGCATCATCGATGACTTCCTCCTCCTCTTCTTCCTCGCTCTCCTCCTCCTCTCCCGGTTTGTATGCGATTATTTTTCCACTGCGCTGCTTCATGATATCTCTGAGGGTGTCGATGGCGTCTTCTGAATCTTCGTCAACATCATTCCACTGAAGATCCAACTTCTTCAGCTTGGGTAGAGAATTCAACGAGTTCGCAAAGAACTTGAATGTAGACGCATTGAGGTTGTTGTTCTGGAGTACAAGAGTTATCAAGTTCTGGTTTGATCCCTCCGTAAGCCTTTCCAGGAGTGGCGGGACTTTATCGTCGTCTTCCTCTGCCAACACACAGTCCGACAAGACGAGGGTCTCTAAGAAAGACAGCTTTGGTAGGGTATGAGCCCATGCGTTGATAGCCGCCACTGATTCATCCTTGATGAATGTATTGTCTTGAAGATCGAGATACCGCAAATTTGGGCATTTGGATAGACCGTCAGCCAATGCACGAATACCATCAGTCCAGATGGCGTTCTGCGGAAGTCTGACGTCCACCAATGTTCCATGTTCTGCGAATGCATCTGCCCATGCTGGCGCGGATCCGTTTTCGAGCCTGTTCCTGCCACAGATGATTGTCTTCAAGTTTGACGTCAAGCCCTTCTCCTTGCTCAGCTCGGCAGATTTCTTTAGCCAGTTTGCGATCAAGATCCCTGCCTCTGGGCCCAGGCCATTGTTGTTGAGCCGGAGGATCTCGAAACGATTGTTTTCGAGAAGGTTGCGCAGTGGTTCAACAGAGCGAACCCCAAAAGCATTGTCGCTGAGGTTTATTTCCACGAGTGTCGATTTGTGTTCGATGGCATCACATAAAGCCTTGAGTGCGTCTGGAATCTCGGAGATGAGACGACCGGTGAAGATGTCGGCAAAGTCTGCGACCTAGCTCATGGTCAACAACTAGAATGAAACAGGTGGTGGAGAGATGGTACCTTCAAGTTTTGTATTTTCTCCAGAAACTTTGCAAACTCTTGTGCAGCCTCGATGCCGATGGTGTTGCCTCCCAGATGAACCTCTTCGATCAATGCAGGGTCGAAGCCATCGAGGAGTGGCAAGACGTCTTTGGAGGTGTCAAGTTTAAGACTTTGACCTCGGATATCTAGGATTTTCGTGTTTTTGACCATTTCCGTGCGACGAAGACGAGATCAACTCCACAACAGTCGATAGTCCAAAACAGGAAGGCGTCCTATTGACCGACGGTCACGTGCTCGCGACACTTTTCTTCTTCTGCGTCTTTGGGCGCTTGACGAGCTTGTAAAAATGACGGTAATCAGTGATCCTCTTGCAATTAACCTCTTAAAACAGACCCAAGCGTTGCTCGCCATCTTACCTCCCGAATCACCCTACTCGCGTCGGATATCGCTTGCATCGTCGCCAAAAGCTATTCTGTCGACGCTGTCGCGACTACTAGCAGCCCCCTCTCTCACCGTCCCCATATCAGATCTTTTCCGACCCTTGTTGATCGACTTGTGCGCGCGATGGTTGGATGACCAAGACGACCTCGAAGATAGATTTATTGCATTGTGTGCTCTGATAGAAATCCACGAGGAACTTTTTCCGTGCGTCCTGCTCGGGGTCTACCTTCCAATTCTTATTTGTCCGTAGGGTTCTATCTGCATTTCTTTGTCGACCATGCTTCTCGCAAGGTCCATTGGGTTTTATTCAAGAAAGCCTATCCACCGTCGTGCTCGACGCCGTACGTCTACATCACTTGCTTCTTGCTTACTATCGCTTGCTTCGAGCCAATCGCCTTCTTCCCGGCGACTTCCAGTGGCCCATATCATACTTGTCAACTCTCTTCACCACGCCTCATCCCGACCCTGCGGTCAAGTACTTGGCAATTCGGTGTTACTCGTTACAAACGGGCATGGCGGAAGTGGAGCGTGTGAAGCTAGAACGACAGGTTCTTGGTGATCCTGACGCGGTCGAGTGCCCTCTTTCGTACGGGTACAATGTCGACGGGAGTCGAATTAACATCGATGGATGGTTGATGCCTGTACTGGAACTCGAACGAGTACATCAAAGTCGCAATTCCGTTGCCGTAGGGTCCGATTTTTATTCTCTCCAAGGCGACAGCATTCAACATTTGGCTGATGATGATTTATCGTAAAGCTTTCCGTATTGAGTCATTCTCACCTTGCTCTAATATCATTCTTTCAGCCTATGGACTGCCAATATACACGGCATATTGATGCTCAAGTCTTCCCCGTCCCCTCCTCCCTCCGTACAAGTTGTTACAACACCTTCAGCAATCGATGCATTACGACAACTAGCGATTTTTACCTCCCTTCGCCTACCCACTCTCATTACTTCCACTCCATCTTGCGGAAAGTCGCTCTTCCTCTCGCACCTCGCTTCTTTGCTATACCCGGAGGCAAATGACCAGATCGTCACTGTTCATCTTGCCGACACATCACTTGATCCTCGTTCGCTACTCGGATCTTACGTTTCATCTCCAACACAGCTCGGGTCGTTTGAATGGAAAGATGGTGTGCTTGTTCGTGCTATGAGAGAAGGGAAGTGGTTGGTCTTCAAGGATATTGATCGTGCAAGTATGGAGGTCTTGGGCCTTATCAAGCCCCTTGCCGAGTCTCTTTCACCCGGCACGTGGGTTGGCAGCCGCGCGAGCATAGATATCCCCAACAGGGGCAGGGTGAGGGCCTCCGAACGCTTTGCAATCTTCGCGACACGTTCGGTGGTCCCATCAACGAGCGGAAGCTTTCCGAGCCCAATCTTCTATGGGGCGCACAAATTCCAGGAGCTCACAGTCAATGCACCATCGTTGGATGAAGTTAAGATGATCATTGAATGGCGATTCCCTCGGTTAGGGGGACCATTTACATGCGCAATCGTACAATTGTGGACCGGTATTCAGCGGCTGGGGACAACAGCTTCGAGTAGGCCTGTTGGTTTGAGGGAGTTGGAAAAGTATTGCCGTCGGGTGGAGGCGCTCCTTCCCTCATCCCATCCTTCCACACACGCGGAAAACTCCGATCAAGATGATGTTTCTGTCGTCACTATTTTCCCAAATCTTACCTTTCGAGACGAACTTTTTCTTGAGGCCAGGGATGTCTTCTTCGGTGCAGGCGTTCTTACTGTCCCAGCTCAAGCCCACTCGGATCGGATCGCTGCTCTTGTTGCTGATCATATTGGCTTAGACATCGAACGTCGTCGGTGGGTGCTCAGTGGGCGAGTTCCCGCGTTCGAAGAGGAGAGAGACGGGAACGGTGATATCGTTGCTGTCCGTGTTGGCCGCGTACGTCTCCCCGCTCGACCTCCAAAGCCGATGTTTCTCATTGCACCCAATCGTCCCTTTGCGATGCACAAACCTGCAGTGTGCCTCCTTTCACGAATCGCCACTGCTATATCCCATTGCGAGCCTGTACTCTTGACAGGAGAGACTGGTACAGGAAAAACTAGTGCTATTACTCACCTTGCTTCTTTACTCCGCCGCCCCCTGATTTCGCTCAACCTCTCTCATCAAACAGAATCTTCAGACCTACTTGGTGGCTTTAAACCACTTGATGCCCGCATTCCTGCTTCGAAGCTTCATGCAGATTTCTTGGAGCTTTTTGGAAATACCTTCAGTCGGAAGAAGAATGTCAAGTTTGAAGAGTCCGTCAGGAAAGCGGTCCAGGAGGGGAAATGGAGGAGAGCGGTGGTTCTTTGGCGAGAGTCCGTGCGACTTGCCAAGGAGCGTATCGAGTCAAAACTTAGTGAAGATGCACAGTGAGTGCCGAATGTCAAGCATCATCAGCATTTAGTAACAATTCCAGGGAGTCTACCCCGGCATCCACGCAAGTTGACGGGCCCAGGAAGCGCAGGAAACTTGACCGAGCACTGCTTCGACAGTCTACGGAGGCTTGGGAAATTTTTCAACGTGATATCGACGAATTTGACATTCAACACGCTCAAGGTCGAGAAAGATTTGCTTTTGACTTTGTGGAAGGGCCTCTCGTCAAGGCACTTCGCTCTGGCGATTGGTACGTTTGTTTGTGTTGATTATTCACCAACCATGCTTGACCTGTCGTAAGGGTACTTCTCGACGAAATCAATCTGGCAAGTCCGGAAACGCTTGAGTGCATTACTGGACTTCTTAATGGCCCGACGGCTTCCATTTCTTTAACCGAAAAAGGTTCTCTGGAGGCAGTTCCCCGACATCCTGACTTCCGCCTCTTCGCTTGCATGAACCCCGCGACAGACGTCGGGAAGAAAGATCTGCCTCCTAATATTAGGGCACGATTCACCGAAATTGATGTCCCCCCGCCGGATGCTGATCGCGAAACTCTTCTTAGCATCATCCACCAATACATCGGCCACTGCGCAGTTGGAGATAAGGCTGCAATAATGAATATCGCCGACTTTTACGCCTCCCTTAAGCAATTGGCTGAGGATCGCCGGTTGGCGGACGGATCAAACCATCGACCCCACTACAGCATGCGGACACTTACCCGTGCTCTTACTTTTGCGGCGGACATTTCCCCGATGTACGGCCTGCGACGAGCATTGTGGGAAGGGTGTCTAATGGCATTCACCATGATACTCGATGGACCCAGTGCAGATACAGCCGCGAATCTTGCACAAAAGCACATCCTCTCTGGGGTTCGTAACCCTAAGTCTTTGCTAGCGAAGGAGCCCACACATCCTATTTCTCGCTCTGCCGACGAGTTTGTAAAGTTCGGCCCATTTTACCTCGAAAAGGGCCCACTTCACGTTGATTCAATGGAGAACTATATCATGACTCCCTCCGTGGAAAAGAAGTTGATCGATCTTGCCCGTATTGTGCTCACTCGTCGTTTTCCGGTGCTCATTGAGGGCCCGACGTCTAGTGGAAAGACCAGTGCGGTCGAGTACCTTGCCCGCCGAACGGGTCATCAATTCATTCGTATCAACAACCATGAACATACCGATATTCAAGAGTACATTGGGTCTTATGTCTCCGATCCGGCCACGGGGAAGTTGGTATTCAAAGATGGTTTGCTTGTTCATGCTCTTAGACGCGGCCATTGGATCGTGTTGGATGAGTTGAACCTTGCACCAACCGACGTTCTTGAAGCTCTAAATCGACTGCTTGATGACAACCGCGAATTGGTTATTCCAGAAACTCACGAAGTCGTCCGTCCTCATCCTCATTTCATGCTTTTCGCTACTCAAAATCCGCCCGGCTTATATGGAGGTCGGAAAGTTTTGTCACGTGCTTTCCGCAACCGTTTTCTCGAAGTTCATTTTCAAGACGTACCGCAGGCAGAGCTGGAATCCATCTTGTGCCAACGATGTCGAATTGCCCCCTCGTACGGACAAAGGATCGTCAGCGTCTTCCGCGAGTTACAGAAGCGGCGACAGACTGGTCGCGTTTTCGAAAGTAAACAAGGCTTCGCCACTCTCCGAGACTTGTTCAGGTGGGCTGGAAGAGATGCCATAGGCTACCAGGAACTCGCTGAGAACGGCTACATGCTTCTCGCGGAGCGGGCTCGGCGCAACGAAGACAAACTTGTGGTCAAGGAAGTCATAGAGACTATCATAAAGGTCCGAATAGACGAGAAATCGCTGTACAATTTACAAGGCCCTGAGATTGAAGGATATATCGGATGCCCTTTACCTTCATCCGCGCAGGTCGTCTGGACCCATGCTATGCGACGACTGTTCGTCCTGGTTTCTCGGGCTCTGCGATTTGGCGAGCCAGTTTTACTGGTTGGAGAGACAGGCTCTGGCAAAACGTCCGTCTGCCAATTGTATGCCGAGGTCGTATCGAAGCAATTGCACACGCTCAGTTGTCATCAAAACACGGAAACGGCAGACCTGATCGGCGGCTTGCGACCAGTGCGCAATCGTGGGACAGCTTTTTTGGATGTCCATCGTGATACATTGTCACTTTTATCTCGTGCCGGTGTCGCCAGTGCACCCACGGATACTCAAGGAATGCTTAGCCAAATCTCTATGCTACTGAGGACAGACCTCGACTCTTCACTAGAGGCCGCGCTCCGGGAGTCCCAGAAGAACCTTCTCTTGTCTGAAGCCCTTTTCGAGTGGCATGATGGTCCACTTATCCGGGCCATGCGGGGTGGTGACGTCTTCTTGCTTGATGAAATCTCGCTGGCGGACGATTCAGTACTTGAGAGGCTCAACAGTGTGCTCGAACCTGATCGGACTATCGTCCTCGCTGAGCGAGGAGGTACGGACGGGGAATATCCTGCCGTGCGTGCCGCCGATTCTTTCAAGCTCCTTGCAACCATGAACCCAGGGGGTGATTACGGGAAGAAGGAGCTGTCCCCTGCCCTTCGGAATCGTTTTACAGAGATTTGGGTGCCTCCAGTGGACGATCCAGCTGACCTTGGGATGATCGTTGAGAATTCTTGGGCCCATGATGCGTTGAGAGTCTTCACTGGACCACTTTTGCAATTTACCGATTGGTTGCGAGAGAGAGTCGGTGACCGTTCTGTTTGTACGTTGCGGGATATGCTGGTGAGTAGCCTCGGAAGACATCTCGCCATATCCCTCCTCACTCTGTTCCAGGCCTGGGTTGCATTCTCAAATGCTGTGTATACTACCGACAGAGAAAATGCGGTATCAGCAAGCCAAATATTCGTGAGTTAAAGAGCTGTTTAACTGGTCCGAGAGTTCACTCGTCACCCAGCACCATGGAGCCCACATGACCTTTCTGGATGGATTGGGTTCCCTACCACAAACTGCGACGTACTCACCGCAGGCCCTCCAACGATTCAAAGACGAGGCCATTCGCACGCTGTGTCGACTTGTCCCGTTTGATACTTCGGGCGTGTCTACTCGCCACCACGACCCGCTGGACTGCATTCAGTTTGGTCCGTTCAGCCTTCCAAAGGGACCAGCAGACGCCATGATTCCCAGCTTCAACCTTCAAGCGCCGACTGCTTATGAAAATTCCCTGCGGGTGGCTAGGGCTTGTCAAGTATCCAAGCCAATACTTCTAGAGGGGAGCCCCGGGGTTGGTAAAACCTCTCTCATCACTGCGTTGGCAAGAATTGCTGGTTTCCACTTGTGCCGGATCAATCTTTCAGATCAGACTGACCTGATAGATTTGTTCGGGTCTGATTTACCTGTGGAAAATGGTGCACCAGGGGAGTTTGCCTGGAAAGACGCAGAGTTTCTCCAAGCCTTGCAGCAGGGCCACTGGGTCCTTCTTGATGAGATGAATCTCGCCCCTCAGGCAGTCCTCGAGGGCTTGAATGCGATACTGGATCATCGAGGCACGGTTTACATACCTGAGCTGGGGCGCAGCTTTACTCGGCACCCCTCGTTTCGAGTATTTGCTGCTCAAAATCCCTTGCATCAAGGTGGTGGCAGGAAGGGCCTTCCGAAATCTTTTCTCGATCGCTTTACGAAGGTTTACGTCGAGGAGCTCACTCCCGATGACATGCTGATTGTCTGTCGAGAACAGTACAAGGAGTATGACGAGCGCGTTCTTCGTGCCATGATTACGTTCAATTCTCGTCTGAATCATGAAGTTGTCTACAAACGGGCCTTTGGTCGGGAAGGGAGTCCTTGGGAATTTAATCTCCGTGATATCATCCGATGGGGCGAACTTTTACGGGCATCCGGTATAACTGACCATCCCCGACACCTTGCTCGCATTGTCTACTTCAGCAGGTTTAGGAATCTACAAGATCGCGCGAATGCCCAAACTATATACGACGAAGTGTTCACCGCCTCAGATTCGACTGTTCCTAATCCATACCCGGTCATCTCAAGTTCGCATCTGCAATTTGGTTACTACGGCACGAGGAGACACAATGTAACTTTACCTCACAAAACTTCTGACGTTTTACAGTCACATCTTATAGCAGTCGAAGCCATTGGCGCCTGTCTTTCTCGATCTTGGCTGGTCGTCGTGACCGGCTCTCGCAATAGCGGTAAAACGAACTTGATAAGGGCCCTTGCTAATCTATCAGGCAACCATCTCGATGAAGTCTACATATCCAAGGCAACTGATACGACCGATATCTTGGGCGGTTTCGAACAAGTCGATCATTTAGCACGAATTACGGCAATCGCAGAGGAGACAATCCAGCTCACGAAGGTGTTCGCGCGTTCAATTTGGGGGATCTCTTCAAAATTCCGGTATTGGGCGCTTGTACAGCGCGAGTTAATCTCTGCCCAGAGAACATTCGGATCAGTGTTGCAGGCCGTCTCTGGGCTCTTGGCAGAATTGTCGATGATCGATGTTGGTGACTCCCCTCTGCAAGCAACCCGGCTGGATTTGGACTCTAGAGTTCGTGACCTGACTCAAGTCACGTCCACGAAAGGTCGTTTCGAGTGGATTGATGGCCCATTAATACGGGCAATGAAGAATGGCCGTTGGTTGGTTCTCGATGACGCAAACATTTGCAATCCTTCTGTTCTCGATCGACTCAACTCTCTCTGCGAACCTAATGGCAACTTGGTGCTGACTGAACGTGGCTTCGTCAATGGCAAGGTGCAAATACTGATACCGCATCCAAACTTCCGTTTGCTTATGACCGTGAACCCTCAATACGGCGAACTGTCCAGGGCGATGCGAAATCGTAGCGTGGAGGTTTCCCTGTTAACTTCTTTTACTAAAGAGGACTGGACTCGCGTGCTCGCCCATCATCGCCTCCCTATCGGCTCCTCGACGTCAACACCTTGTTATGTATCCCATGAACAAGCGCGGCGCGGGATCCTCTCGCCGCGCCTGCATGCTCCGCCTCAGCCTTTGCCCTCTACTGGGGTTGACCATGATTCAACACTGTCTTCCCTACTTGTTCACGCGCCAATCATGGATGAGCCCGATCCCCAAACGTCCCGCGCGCTCGTTCACTTCGCCATCAGGTCATTCCCCCCGGCCTTACACTGGATCTTCAAGCGTCATCTCAGAGCTTCGTTACCCAACGGATTACTCTCTTCTGTGCTCGTAGACGCCGCTCTCGGTGAGGTCTCTAAAGCACTCGCTCCAAGCATTCCACGCACACCTGATAATGTGTTGGTCAGTGTTCACATGACGGGCGAGATCTGTATCCGCCCTTCCATTGATGTACTCAAATCGCTTGAATATATAGCCAATGGATGATTTAATGGTTTATCCACCTTGTCCGTGCTGTACAGAAGAGGCAGAGTACTGCTCGCACCACGCGTCGAAAATTGAGATTTTGCGTCTTTTCGCTGCCCTTCTCCTTGATAAGCGCGACGGCGCGAACACAATGTACGGCAAGTCAACTGGTCTGCCCCGCGGTGCGCCGGTTAAATATTCGTCGAACCTGGTGGAAGTATTGCAGTCAGTAGTGGACGAGGCACGAACAACCGCCCAGAACGTATTCCAGCAGTCAGTCTCGGGCTCGTCTAGCTGTCAATTTGTAGGTATTTTCGTCTCGATCCTGGACCAGTTTTATAACGTGGCCGCAGGATTGCAAGAGATCTGCAAATCTTCTCGGCATCTCCAGAAGACTCCGTCAGGTTCTCGCTCAGAATGACTTTGACTATTCTTATGTTCGAGTTCTGTCAAAGCTGATCTCGAAGTCACTCAGCAATCATTCTCCTGCATACCATCGTCTTGCTCTTATGTCTGCTAACCTGGAAGATGCTGTTTCCCCATCGTCCGGTCTGGGATTGGTGGACATGTGGTCACAATTACGCGTGGTTCGGTCCACGGAGATTACCTCGTCTGACATCAGGTTGTTGGCCTGCTCGCTCATTGAAGTTCCAGAACTAGGTATGCTAGGACTGTTTCTGTACAAATCCCGTTATACATTGAACACTATATTTAGCATCGCGTCGAAAGCAATTAGAAATTCTTGCTGTCGCTTCCCTGCCTATGCACCTGAAGCCCGACATGAATGAGCAACTAGTGCATATGTCTTGTCAAGCCAAGGACGTAAGAAAGCACCCGTATGGATTTCTGCATTATCTTGATTTCTATCGTAGTGGATATCCAAGAGCCCTGAAAGAAACATGGGTCTTCACGGGACAAGCAACCCTCTGTCCCTTCTGGTCGAGTTGCAGGTCATCTGTGATCTTCGGGTGGAAAACAAAGACGTAAGTCCCCTATGAGAAAGCCATGTTTAGGACAGACGAGTAAAGCAACACCATACAGCTGAATACCCAGATTCTAAAGCGACTTATTGGGGTGGCCCTCGAAGAACCGAACGAAGATTTGCGGCGATTTGCTTCATACCAACATGTGATATGGAATGGTGGTGATGTGGATTGCTACAGTACGTCGGGAATTTTATCTCGCCTTGTATTGTCCTTTATGAGTGGTTTCAGTCCCCCCCAGCGTCATCGCTACCGTGGAGACTCAATGGCTCGAAGCCTTGTGGCATAAACGATCGGAAGAAGTGGTATGCAGAAAGCGGTGGGGTTGCATTCCTCAGAGACTTACTTGTTTTCAGGATGTCGAGCGCCCAAAAATCATCTTCCACCCGACTTCCCTTCTCAATGCCCTGGAAAAGAGGTATAAACTTGAGCTTTGTTAGTTTTACTTGTTGAACATTTTTCTCAGTCAAACTACGGGGGTCTCGCTGGCATCGCTTGAGCAGCACGTTGATCAAGTCAGGCGTCATATTGGGTTGACCGCGTTACAGAGTTTCGCGAAAACTTCGCGGCTTCAGCAGCTCACTGCACTATTCAATCAAAGTGTTGTGCTAGTAAGTAGCAGATTGCGTTTTGAAATGGAAACGCGGGCTCAGCCACTCTTAAGGTCGCCTCTTGCTTTGGGTCTTCCTTTGACGAAAATACTCTCCGTCTTATATGCGCGGGCGCTTCAAGAGACAGTACAGACGCATCAAAGACACTTCTCGATCTCTTGGGGCGGACAAGTCACGAACCGTTGCGAAATGCCATACGACATTTGGCTGCAGCGCTGCAAGTCAGTGGAGACGTGCACTTGTCGTCGGAGACTGCGGTGTCCCATCTCGGGCGATGCTGGATTGCTCTGAGCAGGGTCGTTCTTGACCTTTTCGTTCCCAACATACCCATTGATCCTGCCGCAATGATACGCCATGAGGCGGTTTACGCCCAAGACGAAGCAAATT
The DNA here is from genome assembly GCA_038094315.1 of Phylloporus cf. tubipes. Classification (NCBI taxonomy): domain Eukaryota; kingdom Fungi; phylum Basidiomycota; class Agaricomycetes; order Boletales; family Boletaceae; genus Phylloporus; species Phylloporus cf. tubipes. The sequence continues at coordinate 4,467 of JBBPTZ010000408.1, read as the reverse complement.
TTCTAACGCAGCAGATCGCATTTCACGCACAGCTAGAGCGCCGGACGGCAGCCAATGCGACCAATAGTGTCATTGCTTATCTTGAAGCTGGCGTCAAGGATCTGTCAAACACACCTCATCTATCGACGAATATTCCAACTCGAGACAATCTAACAAACCTACGCACCTATTGGTTGGAGGTGTCCCAATTTATCAGCCAAGTTATCCACCACTCCAAAATTGACGGTCTGATGCGAGTTCTGGAGTCAGGAGATGCCTCTGCCTTTGATCGCGAAATGGTTGTACAGGACTCCATCTCTGGTTTTTGTCAGCGCATAGAAAGCCTTTATACGGAGTTCGATGACATCACATGCATCCTGCGATGGGCATTTGCAGAACTTCGGTTGGGTCTCCACCTCATACGCTGGGCTGCTCAGCAATCTTCTTTGAATCAGGATGCCACGGAATTGGTTGATAGTCTGGTTGCTTTCCCTTCTGCACGCAGTGCACGGCTGTTGCAGACGCTGTCTGCTACTAGTACGAGCCATTCTGCCGCTGAACTCATCCTATTGCGGGTCGCCGCCGCGGCGCATTGCACTCAATTTTCGTCACCATCAACGACGGTCAAGACTGCTTACGAACAAGCTTATCGCCTGTGGTCAATAGACCGAGTCCGTGACGATAAAAGAGAGCAGGATCTCAACTCTTTGTATCGTGCAAGCACAACGACGCATGATGGATCAACGGAGGCTGAAGCCGAGGAAAGGGAATTTCTGCAGCTGTTTCCCACTTTTGAGGATGCTTTGCATCCAAGCGAAGCCCCGGACGGACATGTCGGCGACAAGCCAGAACATTATCTGACTCCGGAGCAGCAACTCCGACTCCTCGCACTTCATTTGGAACTCACGGGCGATACAATCAAGATTGGTCACACTACAAGCAACTTCGATGTTCTGCGGCAGGCCTTTCTGCGATCTTGGATCAGTACACATTCTTCGACATTATCTGATTCGCTGGAAAAGCGGTCACTACACCTCCAGCTCTCTGTTCTTTATGGACACCTTGCGGCGATAAGCAGTGTTTCCAGTTCCCCTTCAAAGCCCTTCAACTTCTACTCTGGCGCAAACACTGGAGAGGCCAGGAAAGCATCGAACGTGGTCCGATCACTTCGTTCTCGGCTTATCTCCATCCTCCGAGACTGGCCAGATCAGATGGTACTCCAACATCTCATTGATCGCTGTGATATCATCTTGACGTTCGACTTCGCCGCTCCCCTTGCCAAGTTCTTGTCGGCCTTGGAGCAACTGCTGATGCAGACGGAAGACTGGGAGATGTACGCAAACCGTGACAATAGCCTCAAGGAGCATCGCCATGGACTTACCACACTCATCGTCGAGTGGAGAAGGTTAGAATTGTCGTGTTGGAAGGGATTACTGGAATCCCAGAACCAATCGTTCATTGGTGGTGTGGCGGAGTTCTGGTTCCGTCTATACGAGGTCTTGATACGAGGGCCTTTGACTGCTGTGGAAGAGAGTGCAGTTGGCAACGCTAACAGCCTTCGCGGGTACCTCGGACAACTCCCATCGCTACTGGATGAATTTGTTCGATCCAGTTCACTCGGTCAATTCCAAGTCCGCTTGGATCTTCTCCGCAGCTTCGAGAGTTTTATACACTATATAGCGCCTCAAGAATCCCCTATTCGTCGGGAAGCTCTGCATCAGGTCGCTCGCATCGTCCACTCGTCCTGGCGGTACTTTAACCTCTTCGTTCCCCCGTTATCTACGTCGTTGAGGGACCAGAGGCAGGCACTGGAGAGAGAGGTTGAAGCATTCATCAAGCTTGCCAGCTGGAAGGATGTCAACATCCAAGCCCTTAAACAAAGTGCTCAAAGGACACACCATCAACTGTACAAGCTCATTCGCAAGTTCCGCGATGTTCAAAGGCAACCTGTCGTGGACAAAATGACCCCAGTATTTGCTGGGGACGCCGAGGGTCACCAACAGGCGGAGCGAGCTGTCTTCCAACCTTCTTCTGTTTCATCACTGGTCGTCCTGATGGATGTTACCCCAAGTTCGGTTTCCGTACCTTCTCACCTGGGGAATCTGCAGCAGACCTTTGGCAGGTTCAATGATTTCATTACCAAGTCAATCAGCCAATATCTCTCGAGGTATAGTGCCGAGGATGTAGAACAGCTTTCCCTGGATATCATCTTGACTGCGAAAAACCTGGCGAGTCGTGTCATCCCTCCAGATCTGACCAAAGAAAGGCGAGAAAAATATAAGAAGAACCTACTTCTCCGTAAAAGAAAGGCCTGGAGCGATCTCCTCAAAGAGCTCAAGCGAGGTGGCTTGGCTTACAATGTCAAACCCGAAATTCTCAGCAAACTAAAGGACCAGTGCTGGATTCGGGACCAACCGTTGATGCCTGCAAATAGTACGATGACGTCTGTGGAGAAGGCGGAACACTACTTTGACCGGCTACGTGGGTGTCTTCCTGCGCTCAGGAAGGTGCTCTTGGACCATCACTCGGACATGGGGACACGCGACCTCTCTCGAGGCATCTCCTTGGTTGAATCCGGTTATTTTCTGGCACTAGAGAGTAGATCAGGGTATTCTTCCTGTCGCATTATAATCCTTGGTCATGTTTTGATCCGCATCTAGGTTGTCCCAAGCGCTTTCTGGATACATGACACTTCGTCAACAAGCGGATCGGCTCCAAGTCCTATCGGAACATTCAGAGACGGTCATGATTGACAGATTCGACAACATCGAACCGATGTACAATGCACTAAGTCATTCCGTTCGCGCACTAGAGGAACTGTCTGAGGGGATGAGTATTTTTTCGGACATCGAGAAGAGCATCAGTTCCGTCCCAGATCTCATTGAGAGGTGTCGAATTCTTGCTGCTTCAGCGTCCATGTGGCGAGATCGGGTGTTGAAGGTGTTTCTGTCTTGTCAGGTCTTTATGCCTTGCGTGCTCCTTCGAGGTGCGTTTCCGAGATGTGCCCAGGAATTGGAGCATGGCTGACCAGACCCGTAGATGAATACGACGCTGTCGTGGCAGCCGCGAGGTTCTTGAGCGAGCTCCCGGGACAACTCGAAGAGATGTCGATGACCTGTCCTCAGTTAGACTATATCCTCCAACCCACCCGAGAATGGATATGCGAGCAAGGCAGTTTCTCGTTCACCCGGCTACTCGAAGATGACACTGTCGGGGATGCAGACAGCGTCATTGATGTGCTTCTTGTCACCGTCCAGTCCATGCTTCGCCAGTGCTCCGAATCAACGACACTCCCCGAACCAGCCCCAGAATCCGAAGAAGTCAAGGACAACTACATTAGACGTGGCGTTCAGACAACGTCGCATTTCGCGGCCCTCCTCGATCTTGACACGTTGGGAGATCAATTAAACAGCGCCAGTGCACGTCTGTCGTCTGTCCCACACGCTTCCCGTCAGCGCGCATTGAAGAGAGTGGTGCCGTTCTTGTCTTGTTTCTTGTCCTTTTCCGGCGAGCTGCTCGAAAGTCTGGCGAGGTGGACCCGCGCACTCTTCAAGTTGGATTACGTCGTATGTTCCGTTGTACACACCCTCGGAACGCAGGGGTTCTGTATTCCCCCCGAAACGGAAGAGGGCGAAACCGCCGGCGACGAAAACGGACACGCGACAGAGCTCGGAGGAACGGGTTTGGGTGAAGGAGCTGGGAGTGAAAACGTGAGCAAAGAGATCGAGGACGAGAGTCAGGTAGAAGGACTCCGAGGTGAAGACGACGGTGATGAGGAGATGGAGAGGGAAAGGGAAAGGGGGAAAGACGAAGAAAATACGATCGAGATGAGCGAGGACTTTGGAGGTGAGATGGAGGATGTACCCGAGAATGAAGAAGGCGACGAGAATGAAGAGGAAGGGGATGAAGAAGAAGGGCCGGATGAACAGCTGGGAAAGCTAGACAAATCGGATCCGGCTGCAGTGGACGAGAAGCTGTGGGGAGATGAGGGACACGAAGACGGGAAAGGTGAAGATGAGTTGCAGAGTGACAGGTCCAAAGAGGATCGACGAAAGAGTTCGGACATCGTGGCAAAAGAGGGGAACAGCAGCAAGGAAAAGGCAGATGAAAAGAAAGCGGAAGACAAAGGCGACGAAAGAGATGAGGAAGAAGAGGTCCGCGAGAGTCCTCTGGAGGAACTAGAACCTCCCAATGCTTCTGGCGCCCCGATGGGCCAGCATATTCCAGATGCCGATATTCTTGACCTCCCCGACGACATGCACCTCGACGAGGAGAAGCAGGACGATCACGACGATGACCTCGATATCAGCGACGATGAGCATGTAGCGGACGATCAGATGGACGAAGATGGCGATGGGGAAGGGGATAGAGATCACGCTCCCAAGGACGACGAGTCCATGTCTGTCGACCCTCTGAGTACCGAACAGCAACCACCTCAAGCGGTAGATGAAGGAGATAATCCGAATGACGAGGAAAGCGAAAACAAGG
>JBBPTZ010000407.1:0-23063 GCA_038094315.1 Phylloporus cf. tubipes | reverse complement strand
GAACGACGACGGTCTACGCGTAATGTCATTCAGTATGAAACCATATAACGCGCAGGTCAACGGACGACCGACCCGATTGAACATACCGGATGTGGCCATGACACGAACTAGTGAGCCAGGTTAACTTTCGGAACTGCAAGTAACCCATTGCGCCAACGGAAAAAATGACGAAGAGCAGATAAGGCATGCCACCAGGTATCCTTCATAGAGCAAGGCAGTCAAAACCACAGCCAGGAGATACTTCCACCACCGATGAGTGGTGCAAGATGGTCGAAAATCAGATACTGGAGGCCAAGCGGGGGGGGTTGTTGTCTACCCAGTCTGTCATAATGACTAGCTAGGGTATACCCAAATGCGAACCAGGCATCATATTTCACGACATTGAACGCAATGGTATTAGCATGGAAGGTTCAAAGCAGGAACCTGAAGCGACAGTCCTAACAGATAGATATGAAATCGACCAGGGAAAGGGCCGGTGCCAGTACAGTGTAAAGGAGAGTATGGTCAAACCCACCTACTTGATGTGACGAGTCACCCCGATAGGATATACAACCCTGCACCTGTATGGACTCACCAACGGCGGAACTACATGGATCCTCGTAGATCCAATGCTGATAGCTGAAATAAGCACAGTTGCCATAGAAGAATAAAATTGGTTCGCAAGAATGTGCATTCCACGTTTCAAGTTTAGATAAATGAGTGATAGCGCAAGGCACATGGACACAATGACATGACGAAGGGGTACGTGCCATACACAACGAATTTGCTCTTCATTGATCATCGAACGTCAACGAGTAAGAGAGGAAATCGCGATGATGGCGGAGCAAGTTCGACAGCAGGCACAAATTCAGAATTCTTCGCAAGCACACCGTATTTCAGTACTCCAGCCACCATGCCGTTCTCTATGGGAGTAACGTCAGCCTCGGGTACGGATGGTAGGAGTGCCGAAATAAGCATTTGTGTCCTCGAGAGGTGCTCCGACGCACTGCGGTCTGCGTCATGTTTGGAGAAATCAGTCAGCTACAACCCCGTCAGCATATCAGCGGATTATCCACAAAAGCTAAGACAGACATACGCGCGATTGTAGTCGGTCGATTGCGCGTCTCAACGCTGACAATTCTGCATTCTCCCACTTGGATGCGAGGTGGAAGAGGAACGAAAGGTCGTATAGAATCTGTAGCGTGTTCGCAGAGGCTCCGTCGTCGAGGCTCCGTAAGAATGCGGCCGAGAATTTGGCGATCATTCTTCGCGGGACGGCCATCAAATATGATTCGTGATGGCTCATACCCAGGTTGTGTATCGAAGAAGAGAGCAAGTATAGACATTCCATCATCGGCGGAGACGGTTGTATACATGTGGATCCTGTACTAGAATTAGAATGGCCAAAAAATGAACAGGTAACCTACCAGGGCGCGTCTGACATATCGTTGCATTGCGGGTATAATGTGACACCAGGTCGAAAACAGTATACTCCTCCCAACACAACATGATCCGCTCAAATAGTGCGTTCATATCCACTCGGAAACCTCAAGAAAAGTATGAATACTTTGAAGGGTGGATATATTACAACACTCACTCGTCGCTACAGCCTGGTCGCACCCGACATTGCAAACAAATGGTGAGATAGCAAGCTCTTTCGCCAAGTGCGCATAAAAGACGAGTCTGCTCATCGTTGTACCGATGTCTTTGGAAAGGGTTCAGAGTAAAGTAATCAGTAGAATATTCAGCTCACTAGGACTAGCCATGAGTTCCTCGGAAGAGACCTTGAGTGCTGACACCACCCCGGCACACAATGCGTGAGCTTCAGGACGGCACGCGCCCGTAAGGTCGGAGACCAAACTCCTATGACGGAGGAACACATAAGACTTGAAGTATGATTGCTCCTCAAAACGTACAAGTTACTTTCACCATCTGCAACCATTCTGGACATATCCTTGTGCAAAGAAGCGGCAGCATCTTCTAGAGATGTCAAAGTTTCATGAAGCGTCGGAGCTCTCCCCTCAAGTCGCCATGTCAGGGTTGCCTTATACTTCTGAAGGCCAGGGCCAAAAGATGAAAGTCCGGTCCCAGGCGTAGGCTGGAAAACTGGGGGAGGACGATAAAGGCTATAAAGGGGAGAGAGATTGTCTGGGCAGCTTGAGTATCGTATGATCTGCAAGTCCGGGATGGTTTCCGTACCTTGATGATTAGATCCTGGCAACGCAAGTGCTTGCAAAAACTCTTTCTCCGCACGGTTAAGTACTGCCTTCCAAATGTTTGTAATCCGCACGCTGAATATGTCGTCCAGAAACTCGGTGAGATTGGCTATTTCAGGCGCCTCGAGACCTGATTGTACCACCCACTTCCACAGGGATGAACGAATTTTCCAAACGGCACTCACTGTATCGAGCGATGCAAGCCACCTATCGAACGCCCCACGAAGACTTGTTGCGGATTGACCGTACCAACTGCCTAGTTTATCGCGCAGCACGTCCTGCGCAAGTGAAGACGAAATAGATGACTGGTCAACAAAGGGTCGGTATGCTCGAATATTCGCGGGCAGGAGGGTGACATAAGTAGACGAGGGTAGCGAATTCAAAACCGTTTGAGTGTTCAATGAAAGCTCGCCAGGAAGGGCTATGGGCACAGGTGAAGGCTCAGATTGTATACGGTCTAGCACACTCGCAGCCAGAGAGTGTGTCGAAGCCGAGGTCCCAAAGACTGCGCGGGCAGTGTAAAGAGTCCGTGAAATCGCCTCCAGAGCAGTCCTTGTCAAATTCCTGACGGCGGCAATGGGCTTTACAGGAACAGTTGTCGCATTTCCAGAAATCTTACGAGACCCCGAGAAACCACCGTTGACCGGCAGACGATCGCTAAGTTCCGAGATGTCAATACCCTTGGCAAGTAGAGCATTCAGAGTTCGTGTCCGTTGGGAAAGGTAAATCGTCAAGGTCTCCGTGAGTGGCCGAGAGTCGAGGATATGAAGCGTCAATAGGGCAGCACATGTTTCCTGGGACAAACGACGTTATTGTAAGAATGGTCACGGAAAAACTGGACGGACCTCGCAGGTTTTCTCATGCAACCTTAGCGACAACGTTGCTCTGTGTATGATCTGAGTACGGAAATGGGATACGGTCTCCCATTGTCGCTGAATCAAAGGGAACTGCTCCTGAAAGCTTGTCAGAAAGTGTATTGTAACCTGGGGGTTAACCACCGACCAGTACATCAATGCCGTGTTGTGTCCAGCTTTCATCCTCCTGGGCGTCATCACGAATCAAGGCCCGATGAACGACGCGCACAAGAAGGAACAACCAAGCAGCTTGGAAGTACTTCTCACGTTCAATCAACCGCCACAAGTGCTCTGGCGCATCCAAAAGTAGTTTAATATGCGCAGAAAGTACCTGTAGCATCTGCAGGTGCGAATCTAGATGGTAATGCAGTCAAGTCACGCGGTGGAGAAAAGTCATACGACCCACCGTCCTTGCCGGTTTGCGATACATGATTCTGAATGCTTGGCACCTTTTGAGACCGAATTGCAGTTGTGGTTTCTTCTAGTGCTTCTTGTACGCGCTTCGCAGACGCTGCGATGGACAAGATCGAGGAGGAGGCTTGAAGGAGATCGCGGTATCGTTCCCTGCGCTTTCCAAGTACCGTCAAGAAACAAAACGCAACTTCAAGCGCTCTCCACGCACCCGACCATTGTTCGGAGATCTTCTCGTTTTGCATCGGCGTCAGCCCTAGCGGCGATTTTGGTCAACAACTCCAGTCCGAGTAAGCCGCGCTGTACCTCAGCCGGGCTTGCATTGCCTTGACTTCAGCTATGGTGTATTTTTCAAAAAGCTCATCCGGTTCCAAGTCTACAACATTGTCCTGCAAAATGAGACCCCCAGAGTGTGAAATCGCCCCGGATAATCTGCTCGCAGGAGGAAAAAGGACGGAGGTTGCACCTGGCGAACGCAAGGATGAAGCCAAGGAGGCCACCGACACCGTCGACGGTCGCCGAGCCATGCAAGAACGCGTCTACTAGGATTATGTAATGGGGATTTGGGTAGAAACGAAATGGTAGCTAGTCCTACTACGCAGCGATAATTAACAACTCATACACTATGTGCTCTCGGTTTCGTTGCTAGCTGCATCTGCGTCGTCTATCTCGGCTGCGCCGGGTTTCCGGTCGACTGGAGGTGGGGCAGGTGTTGCGGGTGACGCGTGTGATGACTGTGAGGTCGACGGTCCGTTTTGGGTGGGCAAGTTTGTAGCCGAGTTGGCTAACCGTTGGTCGAGTGCTTTGAGAGCGAGGGCGCTGAAACCCAGATGAAAAAACTAACATTCCCTGACAGTGGCTGTACATACCGCCGCCGCTCAGCTTCCGCCCGAGCTCCACCAGGAAGCTGATTGTATCCCGACTCGATATCGAGAGGTACAGAGGTTGGAATCAAATGAAACCGTGATGCTATTTTGTAGACGGCACTTCCAAGGGTCGACAAAACGGGGCTAGAGATGATACGTCAATACATGATGTCTGGAAATATCCTCAATTACTCACTGGAGGAAGGGAGGAAACCAACTCGTGAGTGCAAACGTTTCACTCCTGTCACCGTATGCATTGGCTCCGCTGCCGGCGTCTGTGTTGCGCTTGTAGAAGCGCAGATATACCCACGAGACGAACCAGCCAAACTGGATGACGATGTACGGACATTGAAAACCAATGATGACCATGACAGTGGAGAAAGTCAGATATGCCATTGGCAAGGTCTACGGATGGACGTGGTTCAACGAAACGTGTAGAAACCAAAGAATCATACATACCCTGACGCGCACTTTGAAAAAACCGAGGATCTGTACTTGGTGTTCTGGTATCAATTGCGTGAACGCGACCAATATGCTAGTAAAGAGTGCCATTTGGCCATGATACTGCATTCCATACCTAACGAGGCTAAGCACGCAATCAACCAAGTGGTCGTGATCACTTACAGGAACATATCTGCGTTTTTAGTGGCGGCGAATTCAATCCAATTGAAGGCAAACGCGATCAGATTTGGCACCGTGATGGAGACGACGATGAACTTCAATGTCTCCACCGTGCCCCATAATCGTTCAAAGTATCGCAACGAGGCTGGTATGACAGCCAATGTCACGAGAAGCTACGACGCATAAGCGCACAGGAAGAGCGAGGTCGCGAACACCGACGCACCTCGATGATGCTGACCTCGACCAAGGCGGACGTTGCAAAGGTCCATGGGTAGAAAAGACTAGAGCCTGGCACGAGGGTTAGCCAAGGTATGTACGCTGTTCCGGTGGACCACCAGATCCAGAGGTAGAGGGAGGAAGCGGCGATTGTCGCAGCTACGAATGCACGCGTGACTGGGGGTATTGAAGTGAGATATTGGAGCGGTGTCGATAAAATGGCCATTCCGTCATGGAAATCACTTTGCACGTCCCAGCAGAGCCTTCCAAATGACTTGTTTGCTCTTGTTAGCACCCAAAGGTCGTGTTACGTCAGCTGACCCTTCTCTCCTCTCTACCCCAATGGCCGACTACGACTTTCGTCCGGGCGGTTCCCTCAAGCTCAAGGGCGGTGTCGCCGACGGAGGCATCGTCAAGAAGTATGTCTTGCTTGCCTCCCTCTCCGACGATGTCTCAGATCATCAGGAAGAAGAAATCAAAGTCGAAATCAAAACTTGACGACGTAAAGGAGCGGGATCCCGAACGAGTCAAGGAGCTCCTGGAAGACGCTCCAGGTTCCACGTCCGGGAGCAACCGTGCATCCCCTTCGCTTCCCAACGGCAACGAAAAGAAGACGGACGCAGAGAGGCGGTTTGAGGAAGCACAGCGCCGCAGAGTCAGCAACAGATTGTCGCTGTCCTTCATCCCCTGATCACATCTCTAGCTCTTGGGAAAAGTGGCCAGGATAGCACACAAGACACACAAGGATCGCGTGAATGAATTCAACGCCAAGCTGGAATCGTTGAGCGAACACCACGACATTCCAAAGGTCTGTTTGCGAAAATTGTGGTCCGTGCAAGCTCTCACGGCAATGCCACAGGTTGGTCCAGGATAAAACCCGCGTAAATCGCGTCGAGCGCCTCGCCTCCGTGTAGCGAGGCTCCGTGTATGAGACTGGCTGTGGTGGTTGCTACGTTATGTTCCCCGTTTCGCCGGTTCGTGTACGCGTGCGTTGAGCAATGTAAGACGTTTGGAAAGCTCTATTGTGAAATATTTGTTGTGCTGGCTTTCGATATAAGTAGTTACGGAGACACGGTTCATAAGTCCGCGACCACACTTGACCCTTTTCCTCCATCCTCCCACTCAACTGCATCATGTCATCTGAGAAAAAGGGTCACATTTGCCCCCCCTCAGATGCCTCCCATCCTGCGGACAGATGGGAATCACTCTACGTATATTCCTTCATGTGCAAGTTCACAAGTCTACGCTCAAAAGTCGAGGGGTTAGAAACACCGGTGGAGTGAGTGTTCGTTCGCTCGAATGCATATCAGACGCCTCTTGCCACAACTCTCGATTTCACCCGATGACAGTTTCGAAAACGCCCTCCTCATGCCAGGGGCAGACCCTATCCTTTCCAGGATACTCCAGCAGTTCGTGCTGAACCTGCGTCCACAAACGCGTAATTTGAGGTATGTATACTTTATGCGACTCGTTGGAGCCACGGAGACATTTCGGGCTCGGCTAGCGTGGATCAAATATCGTCAACCCTCTCCAGTGTCCTTGCGGATACTTTCAAGACCTCGGAGAGGACCGCTTTTTGGGATGACGAACGCGGTCGAAACGTGGACCCCCTTGCCACCTTGGAAGGCGGTTTTTTTGCCGCTGATTGGATCCTGAAAGTGGGTCCTTTCTCGTAATCGGGCTAAATACCCCCTAAACGCGTCACAATAACTCGGAATCAGCTCAAAATCCTGCGGCTACTTGTAGACGTGCAGCTCGCGCATTCGTCCGAGATAAAGAGCGTCATCGATCGCGCTTGGGGCGTGACGCAACACAAGCACAAGAAGAAAGACCCCGTGAATGCCCCACCAGATGCATCCGACGCCAGGAGTCAAGAAAGGCTACAGCTGATTCCACTGGGACAAGACTCGTCAAGAAAGCGCTACTGGGTTGCGGATGGTCCGTGTGTCTTTCATTTCATTGTCGTCGCCCCACATCCTATTTGCGTGTATTTGGTGTAAAAGCCGCATTTTTTGGGCCCCTTGATATTCGGGATTAGCCGTATTTCATAGATTCCCTGCTGACTGTTGTCCTGATCTATCTTAGATTCACCGCGGATATACGTGTCGACGAACCCCTGGAAAGTCACGGCGACATTTGAGGCCATTGCCTCCACGCGAGAGGAGTATCTGGCGGTCGTTGAATCACTCAAGACAAAGGCTCCCCAAGCCAATAAGAAAAGTAAGATAGAGCAAGCTCACTCGGCATTGATCGAAGCGCTGGAAAACCGGGTCGACGTTATCAATGCTGAGCTCGCTGTGAGTTGAACCTCCTTTCCGTGCTGTAGATAGAGGGTGGACGGCAAGAGCATGTGACCTAATCGCTGACTGGACGTGTAGCGCGTGCAAAGGGCCCGCCGAAAGATTGAACAAAAGCAGATCCTCGTAGCTCAGGCAGAGATCAGGGAGACGCGGACACGACGCCAGACGCGCCGTCCAGACTACGTGTACAATGACGGGGAGAGCGGCGAGGTAGGTTACTTGCTCAACGTTCATGTCAGTCTCGTTGACTTGTTCTGTTTTGCAAGGATGACACCGATGAATACAAATTCGAAGATGAGAACGATGACGACGATGCATTCGGACACGATGATTTTCTTGGTTTTCGCCCGGAGACGCGGGGTAAGCGTCGAGCAGCTCCCGTACCTCCCCAACGAAGATCTACGCGGGTGACTAAAGGCAAACGTGGCTCGCCCGATTTTTCTGCGCATGAATGGCGGGGAGAAAGACGATCGAGTCGACTGGGCGCTTTAGAAGACATGCTAGACCGTCCACCGAAACGTGCGCGTACGGAGGAGAGCACGACGAGCTCTGGCTCCGTCGGGTTGCCTGGCCCTGAAGTGGCAGATACAGAAGGCGAGCAAAAAACTAGAATTGAAAGTGCCGCCGCAATAAAACCCAGCGAGATTCCGGTGGAACAGGTGAACGGAAGGAAGAAGAGCAAATTTTGGTACTATGCGGTCGAGCCGCTTGCTGGGTCTGCCCGGACACCCATGCCTGGTAGCAAAATTTTGGCGCCTACGAACGGGAATGGACCCGAGCACAGTACTAACGACTGGTCGCAAGTTAACGATGGGATGGATGTGGACGAACCTCGGCCTTCCTTTATGACGGAGTCTGGTGGAGATTGATTATTGCATTTGTCTGGCTTGCATCTCATACCATCACTAGCATTTTTGATTGAAGCGACGTAGTCTACTCATTGCATTTTATTTCTGCATTTATGTATCGTACTGATTTTCTACACTTCCTAATTTGTAAGTCGACGGTCGACGCTCTTGCCATGTTTGCGCGCGTCGCTGAGAATGTGCTGCGACACGTCTCTCGCCCGACTCGACGCCTTCGTCCTTGTTCCATCCATCGCACGCTGGTGACCATCCCTCCTTCGTCCGACGATGCGGAACTCGTCTCCCTCTTCGACCAGCCACAGAACGGAAGACAGTCCCGACCACTCTCCGTCTCTGGAATATTTCAGCACCCAGAATTGAACACTCCGGCAGCCTTGACTGCTTTGACCGAGTCCACCCTCGTGCGCGCACAACTTTTGACCGAACGCATTTTGCGGGCCAACCAGTCACGCTCTGAGCTCTTCAAGGCGGTCAAGAACCTGGACAGGCTCAGCGACCTTCTATGTGGCGTTATCGACCTTGCAGAGCTTCTCAGAAATGCACACCCTGATCCTCAATGGGTCCGGTCCGCCAACGAAAGCTACGAGAAACTCTGCGAGTACATGAACGTGCTCAATACGCACGTCGGGCTCTATGAGGCGAGTCGGTGTCTTCTCTCACCCGTGGTAACTAATATCGTTGTAGATTTTGCGCATGGTTCTCCGTGACTCCGAGGTCGTTCAGTCCCTTGGTCAGGAGGCTCTTCAGACAGCCTTGATATTCTGGAGGGACTTTGAGAAATCTGCAATCAAGTTGCCCCCTGAACAGAGAGAGCGTTTTGTTTCCTTGTCTTCCGAGATCCTCACCCTTGGCCACGAGTTCGTTACTCAGGCCTCTGCCCCGCGTCCCCCAGCCGTCATCGAACCATCCGAGTTAGATGGTTTGAAAGATGACGGGATGGGTGCGAGGCTCCGTCGTCAGGCGTGGTCTACTCAAAAGAGTCTTCTTGTATATCCTGGCTCTCACCAAGCATACATGATCATGACATCTGCTCCGAATGAATCTCCACGACAAAAGCTTTACATGGCTGCACATGCTAGTAGTCAACGACAAATAGATTGCTTAGGACGACTGTTGCACGCGCGCGCTGAACTCGCCCGGCTCGTTGGATGGGACAGTTATGCCGGCATGACTCTCCATGACAAGATGGCAAAAACTCCGGGTGAGCAGCCTTTGACGAGCACTTGGTAGTAGTATTCCCTCACACTGGATCAACCAACCCTAGAGAACGTCCGACAATTTTTGGATACATTTTTAGATCAAACAGCTATTCACGCTCGAAGTGCTTTGCATACACTCAGATTGCGGAAACAGTCACATCTCAACACTCGGACACTTCCTGTTATACAAGCATGGGATAGATCTTTTTATTGTCCGCCAGAACCACCAGAACCCCCCGTACCATTACCCCCTCTTTCGCTCGGGCGCGTTTTCATGGGTCTGTCGCGGCTCTTCAAGCACCTTTATGGTATATCATTGCGGCCGGCTGAAGTAGCCTCTGGCGAGGTCTGGCATTCTGACGTCCACAAACTTGAAGTGGTAGACGAGGATTCTGGCGTCATTGGGTGGATATATGCCGACCTTTTCGCTCGTAACGGGAAATCGTGCGGCGCAGCCCATTACACAGTCCGTTGTTCCCGACGGACGGACGATGACGACGAACGTGGCGATCTTATTGTCGGAGGGAACGAGGAACGTATTGCGCCTTCGCAAAGTTTCGAGGCCATCAAGCGGCACAAGTTGCGCAGTTTGCACGGAGAGTATCAGCTCCCGTTGGTTGTCCTCTTATGTGAGTTCACTCGCCCCACGATCGCCCGAGGGCCCACAAATCTAGAATGGCACGAGGTGCAGACCCTATTCCACGAAATGGGCCATGCTATGCACTGTAGGTCATCTCGCCACATATCTATCATCAGTGGCGCTGATGATAATATAGCCATGATCGGTCGAACTGGGTATCATAATGTTGCGGGCACCCGCTGTGCAACGGATTTCGTGGAGTTGCCGTCCATCCTCATGGAATACTTTCTTAATTCGCCCAAGGTCTTGTCGCTCTTCGAAGCGGATGGTTCCTCGATTTTAAGTCAGACCGGTAACCACCACGAAGACCCGTGCACATTTATCGACACGCATGGCACGATTCTGCTTTCCGTGCTCGATCAGGTGTATCACTCTCCCGCCGTTCTTGAACCTGGGTTTGATTCGACGGCTACCCTCGCGGACCTCTTCAACACCCGCGGCCTCATCCCTCATGCACCAGGAACGTCCCTCCAGACCCAATTCGGTCATCTGTATGGATACGGGGCAACGTACTACTCGTATTTGTTCGACCGCGCGATCGCGTCGCATGTCTGGAGAAGGGTGTTCTCGACCGAGCCATTGGATCGCAAATTGGGAGAAAAGTATAAAGCAGAGGTTCTGCGATACGGCGGTGGCAAGGATCCTTGGCAGATGCTCGGTACATTGTTGGATGCACCAAGTCTTCATCCAGGCGACGAGGAGGCTATGCGAGAAGTAGGGAGATGGAGGGTAGAGGATGGCCCAGTTTCAGAGCGACATTAGGTTGCTCGTGGTTTTTGAAGATGTAGATGAAGTGGGCATTGAATTCTCTCATTGACGTTCAAAGGGCGAGCTTATGTGATATGCGAATGCGTACAAATGCAACGGAACTGCAGGTAAAAAAATACATAATTGAATAACAATATCCGAACTGGTACTGATTATAAGCAATTCATCTTGAGAAGAGTCAGTGCATCTATACGAGTGATAGATCAAGGGCTCGTACTCACGTCAAAACACCTTCCGACTCTAATTCTCGTTCCATCCTCCGAACCACCTCTTGCATGGCATGTAACTGGTCCAACTTTGCTTGTCTTGATGCAACATCGCCTTGAGAACTGACAGCAGGCATGAGATGGGGTAGCTGTATCATTGACAGATCGATTTCGGGTAATGGTTCAGAGTCGATGGGGTATTGGGGAAATGCGGAGTAGATGGCAGGTTGACAAGGACCCGGGTCATTAAGAAGGGGTATCCAATCTATACCAGTTTGCGAAATGGAAATGTCGGGTATCGGCGGACCGACAGACGTCGTGTAGAGAGCCTCGGGTATATTGGACGGAGGTGAATCATATGGGGGAGTGACAAATATATCATCACCAATAGAACGGAACAAGTTATCGAGCTCGGATAAGTCGGATGGCGCAGGTATGTTAGTATCTGTCACTGCCACAAATAAATATCGGTCGCACTGTGGAAGATGACCGTAGATACTCACGCGCAGGCAGGCACGTTGATGCATTTCCGGGTAGACTGTAATCTTTGAACAATTCCACTTCCCACGCCGCGGAAAAGTCTGGTTGGGTAGCGTCAACCGGGGGTGGAATAGTGAACAGCGCGTCAAAATTGGTATTGAACCAATCGTCAATCGAATGTTCATTTTCCGTGTTGGAACGAGGCGGAGGAGCTGATACGCGGGGTGGTATTCGAGTGGCGTCCGTGTCAAATAGTCGTCGCCTATGACTTGCCAATACTGTGTTCGTCTCGGGTAGCGTGGGATGCATAATAGAAAGCTCCGGCGAACAGTGATCCGATAGTTCACCAATGCCATCTGTACTTGAGGGTGGAGATGGCAAACACGCCCGAGATGTCATAGATGCGCTGCGAACAGAAAATCATGAGGAACGGTTCGTAGCAGGAACAAGAAATATACCGTAAACGTTTGATGGGCCGACAGGCAGTGGAGGATGGTTCATCAACGGAAACAATAGATGACCTGCGGCGTTTGAGGCCAGCAATGATTGGAGGTGTAACATCCTCCTCTACTTCGCTCTCACCCGTAGAAAGGTCGCCAACGGCATCTATGGGGGATGGTGCACAAGATGGATCAGGAGAGGGGTATGAATCTCGAACCGCCTACAATTACATCCTGTCAGTGAAGCATCTTCATGTTTCAACTTTCCGCACCTTCGTGAGGTTCGCCTGCCCGACTTCATGATATTCCCTCGGCTCGGTAGATTCTCCGTCTCCTTTCATATCCCTGACTACAGCATCCAGATCTTCTGGATAGGCGGTCCTTGTGAAAGTCGATGAATAAAGCCCCTCTGCTGTTGCCTTTAATGCCACGAAGGAATGTCTGAGTTCAGGAGACAGTGGGTTCTGCGGATCCTCCTCCACCAATGCGCGATAAGCTGCATCGAGCATATCGGCCCTGCAGTTGGAAAAACGCTCACGGCACAGAGTCGTCCAACCGATCCGTCGACGAGCGTTGATGAACCATGAGTTGATGGAAGAGACTTGACAGGAAGAAGTAGCCGCAATTTGAGCCTTGACTTCTGCGGTAGGGTAAGGATTATGCAAGTTGTCTACCAGCCACTGATGAGCGGAGACAAGGAAGGTAGTTGAACCATCCGTGGTGGGAATCGATGTGCCAGAATATGAGCGGAAACGGCAGGTATCGTTTCTATTGTCCGGCTGCGGCGAATTTGGATTTGCGTTGAGATCTAAAACGGACATTTGGTGAAGCATAGCGTCACAATCGCGCCGTAGCTGGGCCGTGGAACAGTGTTCCCCACGTTTTACATCGAGAAAGCAGCTGGCGATCTTGGAAATGCGCGAGGCTATTGTGTGGACAAGCGATAACGTTTCGGCACCAACATTCCCCGTCTTCCTTGCGGCAGACAAGACACTGGGGAGCACCGATAATGTCTGAAGGTAAGAAGCGAAGGTTTGTGGGCCGCCCTGCAAGGCATCCAGGAAGTCAGTTTCTGCAAGAACTAGCTTTTGAATCAGGTCGTCGTCCATGGTTATGGGATGGGATGTTGAAGAGGGAAATGTTTCCTTTGCCGTCACCTCTTTTCGAAGAACAATGCGGACATTGAATCGATCGTGTAAGCACAAAGGTTTCGCGCCGCTTTCACATTAACCCTCCAGCTAACATGGGCAACGACTTGCAGGAAGTTACTGCTCGAGTGCAGAATATTCGACGCACTGCACATGAGTTGCGAGAAGTAACCTCTGCCGCTCATTCACTTGGTCATTCTTCTGGCAGGAACGACCCCCGCGTCGTGATTGACTCGGACAACTTACCAAGCCCAAGCCCGTTGCTATCTTCGCTTCTTGAAGCTGGAGCAAGTTCCCAAGTTGCATCTGCAGTAGATCAAGTATACTATCGCCGTGCAGAGCAGCTCAAGCATGGTATTCAGGAGTCCATCACCACGGCATGTCTCAAAGCAGCAGAGTTTCCTACATGTACATCAGCACTACCCCCCGACTTGTTGATGAAGAAATTGACATCCATTTTCACGGCGGTTTACACTCAACGGTTAGAGGAGTGGAAAGAACAATCGATCCAACGCATCAAGCAAGTATCGACGATGCAGTTCAAGAATTCTCGTACTTTTAATTACGTCAGTCCTCCAACTTCAAGCACCAGCACGACTTCTCATGTTCCTTGTAGGAATACGTTCCAGTGCTGGAGCATTTTTTCGAGGAAAACCCGTTTCCGTCGCACGCAGACAAGATTTTCCTCGCCAAGAAATCAGATATGGAATATAGGCAAATCCATGTATGGGTGAGAGCCTTATATGCCCACTTACTGTTTCTATTGTTAACTGACTTTCCCCCACCAGTTTCAGAACCGCCGTAATCGGACCAAAAAGGAGGGTAAAACATTGAGAAAGAAGTCGACATATGAGAGGGCAAGGAAGCCGTCGGACAAATTACACGACTGTGTGGGCGGTCATATGGTGGACCCTGGTTCTCACGCTTCAAAACCCTCACGAGCAAGTTCCCCGGAGGCAGCAACTGAGGTACGCTCTTTCTCATATGCCCTACAGGACTATTGAACCCATTTCTAGTTAGATGGACATCGTACAGAATAGCATGTCGGAGGATGTGCTTGCATCCTCCTCCCCGCCTCATGCCTTTCCTTCACCTTATCCATCTAGCTGCTACTACGACCCATTCCCTTGCAAAGGTGGTTCTCTTTGTTTCAGCAAGCCAGAGTGGAGACGCTTGCCGAATGAGAAACACTTGCCTCCCCTCTCGATCGGCATCGACGACCTAGCCGAGAGGTTTTCTCGTTTGAATGTTCGAGATGCAGCATGTTCTAACCCAAAGTCGCGATCACATGCTGCGACCGCTGCCATTACTGTTATACCGTCCCGTGCACCTCACCCAGCTCTGATAGTTCGCAAGTACTCCCAACCTACGAATATTGCTCAGCTTCGCCCGTCGGTCCGTGCACCTGCCTCCCGTTTGGAAGCTTTCCAGAGTCCCAGTCCCACCTCCAAACCTGTTACATTGGTACCCCTCTCGGTCGCATCTAACAATTGCCGATTCCCGGGGAAGCGGAAGGTTGCTCCGCTGCCACAATGTTTTCCTGGTCGGGTGCGGAATACTCGGCGCGATACAGCACCGTCCGAGAGTTCCTCGACATCTTCCCTCTCCCCCCGCTTGCTCCCTACGGACTTGGAGAGCCGCACTTGTTCCCTTTCAAGTGTCAGCTCTCTGTCTACGCCACCAGATGTAGCAAACATCCAGGAATTACCTGAACTGTTGGGGTCATCATGTCGTTCACCATCTGATAGCCCAATCCATCTCCTTGGTTTGGGAGATATGGTACCCATCTTACCGTCGGCTGCTTCGTGACCGGCGCGATATGGGCTCTTGTCGACATCAATGCAGTCGGCGCCGTTCCAGTCACAGATCTCCCGTCGCTTTGCGATTAGGGAGACGCTGAAATATAAAGAACACTCAGCGCACGCAAATTAGACAGAGGGCGTACTCGTTCTTGATGGTTGCCGCTTGCCTCCCTGGCACCACTGGCAAGTCGTACGCTATGCATGGAGGTAGAAATAGGACTTGGTGTCGCCTCCTCTACTGCTCTTGTGTCGGTTGACGCGATCCTTCCGTGCACCATCACGCATCTGTTCGGCAGTCGTACAGAGGATGAGTGACAGCCCCAAGTCGTCCCCTTTTGACAACACAACCTATGACGGTTACGCATGCCCTTTATATCCTGTGCACTATCTATGCATCTAAGAATGGTAGATGTTAGTCCGTAGAACGCGTAGCTCTTATTTCAAGATCATGGTTGTGCACGATTGCCAGAGTGATGATAATCGACCTGCACTGATTGTGTATAATGTCCAAGCCGACAGCCAAAGAGTGAAGTGGTTACGATAGGGTGGAGGTGAAATAGGTATAAGAATAATGATAAGCAATACAAGATGATTGTCGGGTGACAACACTGAACGTGCGACAGCGCAGGGGCTGGGTATTTCGACCTCACAGTCAACTCAACTGGCTACATACTCCATACCCGAGGAAGTTGCAGAATAGAGAGATCGATCTCCGAGAGAACAGAGCTGACATAGAACTGAGGAAATGTGGGTTCCCCAGTGGGTTCAAAAGGGTTTTCCTCGAGTGCGGTCCAATCAATTGTCTGTGAGAGATCCGGCAGTAATGGAAGGTCATGAGTTACAGGGACAGGGGGAGGGGGAAGAGGCATTGTAAGCGGGTGCATTGTCTCTGGAGGTGAAACAAATCCATCGTTTTCAAGACATTTGAACAGGCTGTCGAGTGCGGTCAAATCAGAACATGGCAATATTCGGTCGCCTTGTATGGCTAGCAGGGTGTCAGACTACGGCATCAAGAAAAAAAAACGGGACTCACGAGGGGCAACAGCTACCTGCAGATCTTCAGGTATAATGTAGTTGTTGAACAACTCGATCTCCAATTGCGTCGAATGGTCAGGTTCGGCGAAATCTACCGGCGGTGGGACAGCAAATAGAGTATCAAAGTTGACTCTGAACCAGTCGTCGAGGGAATGTTCGGCTTCCACTGTGGGAAGTGGAAGGGGGTGGACGGTATTCAGGGGAGGTCCAGCCATCGAATCTTGCGAACGTCGTAACAACCTAGCAGTGCTTGCATCGGGTAGGCGTTGTTTGCGTTGTTTGGAATTTGCAAAACTCTGCGTGATCGGAAGAGAAGTCATCTGCTCATTTTCTGAGAATTCGTCCGTACTCGTCGGGGGGGACGGCAGACAAGCGTTGCTTAGAGATGATATACTAGGGCTGGGGGTAGTAAAATAGGCATAAAATTAGAGTAAGCAAAATTGAACAGCGAATGAACTTACCGGAAACGTTTTATTGGCCTCGAGGATGACTCAGATATTAGGGGGGTCCCCTCTGAGGAACGCCGCTTGCGACCAGCCAGGGTTGGAGATTCAATATCTTCGTCGTCTTCACTCTCGTCCGTCAATGAGCAATCAAGTGCAGGCACCGGCGATAAGAAAGGCGAGCGGTCGGGAGACGGGTAGTGATTTTGTGCCACCGGCATGTTGTTCTGCGAGAGTGCATCCGACGCCTTTGAAGGCACGGTCGTTCCTCCAGGCTCACCACACTCCCGCTCGCTCACAGGGACGCTAACCTGCTCCGATATTTCCTTTACAGTAGTCTCAAGCTCGTTTGCAAGGGCACTCTTTGTGAAAGTCGACGAATAGAGTTCCTCTGCCGCGACTTTGACTGTGACGAAGGCATGGATAATGTCAGCGGAAAGCCGTCTATCTGGATCCTCCTTGATGAAAGCGCGGTACGCGGCATCAAGTGCATCTGCTCGACAGTTATTGAAGGAGTCGCGACACAGGGCCGTCCAACCCATTCGTCTTCGTGCATTAACAAACCACGAATTGATTGCGGAGAGAGTACAGTTGTACCGCTGTGCCAGAGATGTCTTGACTGTCGGGGATGGATAAGGGTTCGCGATGTTCTCGAGAAGCCAGGAATGGGCTTCGGTGATGAACGGGGTGGATAGCGGTGCCGTCTTTAGATCGAGAATGGGGAGTGAGGGAGGAGGTACGGAAGATAGGCTGAGGCAACACCCCGCAAGTGTCGAGACCCGAGCCACTATATCGTCCGCAACAGCAAGTGTCGTATTGCTGATGTTTCCCAAAGCTGACGCTTGGGAGATCTCGTCCAACAGTGACGTCCAGGCGAAGTCATAAGCTGTGAGCTCCCCGTCCCCAGTCATCATTGCAGACACAAAATCTCCTTCTGCGCGGGTGAGTTTACCGAGTAGTTTGGCGTCCATGGTGGTAATTCGAAGTTGAAAGGTCCATGACACCGCTGTGTACACACCAAACTTGAAGGACAATGCGGACCTTGAAATGCTTACCATAGGTAATAGATGACTAAGCACAATGGGAAGGAAAGGATCGACCTTCGAATTCAAAGCTTCATCTCTCAGAACTTCCCTCATCCATGAGTACCACTGCCAGCCTTCCAATGTCGCAAAGTGACAGTGTACACAATTCCTCCATTGGTTCGTCTATGATACCCCAAATCCGCTTACCAGATCCCCCCTCCCTGTACCCTTCCCTTATTGCCATTGGAGCGGAAGAAAAAATCGCAAAAGAAATGGATCGTGCTTACATCGCTCGCGCTCTGGAACTTCGATCATACTATGAAAAAAACATCAGCAGTGCCTTCACTGCACTCCCTGATTTTTCTTTCTATCATGATTCGGGAAAGCGCGTCTTGCATACCTTTGCAAGTCTCTACTTGAAGAAGGTCGAGTCTTGGATAGATGACGGTGTGGCCGTGTACAAAAGTAGTCGGAAGCAGGTAGCCTGTAACACTGGAATATCAAGGAGTAGCAATCCCCGACGAGCCTTCAACACGGTATGTTTCATCTTCGTGCTACCGCGTCAAAGGTCACGATTGTCACCACAGGATTATATTCCTCTTTTAGAACACTTCTTTGACGGAAACCCGTTCCCAACCCACGCGGACAAGGCCTTCCTCGCGAAGAAGTCTGGCATGACGTACCGACAGATTCATGTTTGGGTATGAGTGGCAATAACCGTTGGAGTCATATTTATGTTTTCCAGTTCCAGAATCGAAGGAATCGTACGAAGAAAGTGAGCGCCTGGAAAACGGATCCCATCCGCGACAACAAAACTCGATCGCTCAACAGCCTGCGAGAACGCATGGCAAAGTATACAAATGCTGACGGGCGACCTTCTCCGCCGCCTCGCGAACTTTCGCGTTCGAGTCGCTCCAACGTGCGGGAGTCGATGCAGGTATGCGACTCCGTTCACGCGAGTTTTGTTTGCTCAAATATTCCACAGAAGAATTTTTCCAAGACGGCGTCGTACCGCGTGACCCCCTCGGTAGAAGATGCCCATATACTTGATGGGTTTACTGCACCACCCCACGCCTTTCCGTCTCCCTACCCTCCAGTTTGTGCTTACAAACCATTCCCTCTTGAATCGCGCGGTCAAATGTTCACATCGTTTCAGTGGGCGAGAAGTCCAAATCACAACAAACCATCCCAATCCCCCATGACTAATGTAAACGACCTGGCGGATCGATTCGCTCTCCTCAGCGTGCGAGATATCCACGCGAAGCGACTTCAAAAGGGCAGTGAAGAAATGCGGAACTCGTTTGCAGCCACGTACTTTATAACCACCACGGCACCTCCGGCGCCACACCCAGCCCTCATCAATCCCGTGAATGTCGTATCCCCCCTCGCAAGTTGGGCACCATTTCCTATCGTCCGGACCTCGGAGTCGACTTCACGGGCATTCATGGCTTCGAACATTTCCATTCCGCCATCGCCACACCCAGAATGTGACATCGGTTCCCAGCGGAAGGCTTCTCCTAAACCGAAACAGTGCCCTTTTCTCCCTTGTCCCATTGTAGCGCCAGCGACGTTGGATGCATCATCAACGTCTCCATGTACCTCTCCGCGTTCCCTGTCGGATCCTTCCCAATTCAGAAAGGAGCCACCGTCCCTGATGTCGTGCCCTGGTCGATTGTTGTCGCCGCAGCCACGTACCTCTTTGGATGCTTCAGAAACTTCTTCAAGTCCATAGACCTGTCCGGTCTCTAACGGCTTTCTTGACCCCAGTATGGGAGAGTGGTACGCTTATGTTACAAGCAATGGTGAGGCTTCGCTCGAGAAGACCAGTAGAAGCCATCTACTCCGGGCCCCCGTGGTTGTCGAGCTGTCGCGTCAGCTTACATGTTGCCGCTGCAAGATTCTTTACTTGCCACATTTCGAATGGCATCGGTCCGCCATGCTAGAGCACGCTACGACAACAGGGATCATCGAGAGGTAGCAAGTCAATAATGCAGTCTCCTGACGCCCACGGGAAGACCTTTTGTTTTCCCGGCTTTGAATGCGATTTTTTTTTTCAATTTCAAGGCCTACTTGTACACGTTTGACTCCGAGTTCACAATTACTAGTTCATGTACAGGACGAGCAGAAATTAGTTGGTCGTCATCCAAATCGGGACTTGAGCAACTACACAGAATCTATCAAAAGCAGGAAGGTAAAAGTATAGGTACAGACATACCGTTTCGCCAATATCAAGCATACTGCGTCCCCCAGTCCCAGTGAGAGCCGCAAGTTGCTTTTGCGCCACGAGCTTTGTGAGGGTCATCGCAGCGCCATTCATCATGCTTTGCTTTTCTTCACGACCTCCGCCAACAAATGCCTTCCCCGCTTCCTTCATGACCAGACCCATGAGCTGGTTTCCTCCGCCTTCACCCAGACCACCCGAAACAAGGGTGCCAATGTTGATATTAGACTTGGAAGTGAGAGAAGTAATGGCCTGCTCAACACATTAGCCAATCGAACCACGCACGGTCCAGTACTGTACCGTGAGTATCATGGGACCATACTTGGACAAATCACCCTCGTCCAGATGTTCAGTTTGTTTTTTCTGTGGGACAATGCACTGAGATGGGATTCACGCTGAAATGGATCTGTTCATACAGGATTTTCATGGACATGCTTCATGGCATTTTCAATGAATCCTCTGCTTTCGTTGTCGGCGCCATCTGCGTGGGACAGCACCTCCGAAGTGTTGACTAGAAACAGTTATCGACTGGGATCCTCGAGGTGAAGAGGGAAGACTCACAACCCCCCTGTGGCCGCTGGCTAGGACTACTTTCATGCCCCCCAGCCTTGCGACCTAATCGCCATACGTCTATTCAGCCGATCAGCGGCTATGAGCTGGATCTTACCCTCCGAATTGGAAGATCCACCGTTAGCTTTAGAGAGATACTGCTCTGCGAAACCGAAAAGGGACGACTGGCCGAACGAGTCAAGGATGGCGAAGGAGGTGTGCGCCTTCACTCACCATGGATGTATATCGGCGAGGGACAGCTTGGTCGAGGCACTGACTTCATCTGGATCCTCTGTTATAGTGCCAAGACGCACCGCATGATATTCCATTCTGGGGTGACATGCCAATGACAGCTGACCTACATGCATAATAACTAGGCAACTGTCAGCTTCAATGTCTGACCTCAAGTAGCTCGATCCAGTTTAGCGTGTATTCGAACATGTGGGACCGAGTGATGGACCAACAAATCGGATCCAACTAGACACCAATTTGGATCACCCTCCCCACGGATAGTAGACGAATCAAGAGAGTCCGAGATGATCGTGCTTTTGCTGATTGGCAGCATAGATAAGAGACTGCACCTGAACCACTTACCGAGTCGCTACTTGTCAGTTTGCCTGCTTCTTGTGTGGTCCGACTTGAAAACGTCAGCACTTTCATTCGAGCATCTCGGTGCAGTTGACTTGAATTGCACGCGCTTGGATGATTCGTGAGATAAATCATCCACAAATGTTGATGAATGAACGTAACCGACCCTCCTGGGACCTATGGCATGTGACGGTGTTAGGTACAATCCGGAAATATGTGATCCGGGATCAATAACTTTCGAAGTTCGGGGTGTCATAAATGCGGCAAGGTGGCGAGCTTTAGAGATATGCAAGCAGATAGTAGGCTCTGTGCCGCAAAGTCTATGACATTGCGACAAAATGAAAGTAGAACGTAATATAGGAAAAATGTCCTTCGGTAAAGTAATGGAGGTGGTATCATGTGAGTATGCATATAGATGAAGGTTAAGAAAATGGGCACAAGACTTGGGACATACAATACAGCAGGGTTCACGTACGTTCTTCCAAAGAGTCTGGCCTCATATACTTTGCAAGAATCTCTTCGGACCCTCGCTTAAAGGATTCAACGCCACGAGACGAATCCCATACGCGAGATCCTTTGCGACTATAGGAGGAACGTGGGCCACCAGCCGGGAAAGAAGGAATAACAGATGAATTGGATGCGGAAGGACTTGCGTTAGCTTCATCAGCCACCGCGGCCAGCGAATCGAGGATTGGCGGAGGCAAAGAAGGGGAAGCCAGAGAACGTGTAGCAGCAACAGGGGAAACACTGGTGGATGTCAACCAGTTACGCCCCAAGCGCTTGCTCATCAAAATCAACTTTTCCGCCACCTCAGTCACCGGTACGAAGGTCGTGACTTGGATGCCCTCCTCTCGCAGGTCCCTAGGGTCCGTTTGCACGCCGATGGAACGGTACATCGGAGTATACCTCCTTATCTCCATGCTAGAGCTCCGCATTCGCGATCTCATCACGGTTTCTTCCTCGGAGTCCACCTCATCTTCAACATCCCCATCTTGACTGCTAGTCTCTACCCTGTCCAGATCGTGCTCAAGACCCAGACGACTTGAAGTGGGTACGGACCGTAAAACTCCGCCTGTAAATTTCTGCGGGAGGGGACTTTCCGATGAGTAATGTGACTGGAGCGATGGAGGAAAGCCAACTAAGGGTGATGGCATGGGGGAACGGAAAGTAACCTTTCTTTCAGGTGTAGCAAAACCAGGGAGAGTCAATAGTGACCCTTCGTCGGGAAATACCCGCACCGGGGCTTGACGCAGTCGTTCCTCCCAGGGAAAGACGCGCTTCATCTTCGTAGGGTCGGGTGTCGGAGAACCACTGTCCTCCCTGGAGGTGTTACGATATTTCCATCGACTGCGCCTTTCTGGCGTGGCATGCATAACAGACGGGCTGAAGACCGCATTGGGAAGCGGTTGCGACTTGAACGGACTGGTCTCCATCGTAGCCAATGATGTGTCGGAAGGTGAAGGTGAAACTGATGTCCAGTTTCGGTCGACGTCCCATACTTTGGGAAAGTAGGTGTCGGTTGGGGCAGGCGCAGAAACTCTGGGAGGAGTCTCAACGACAACAGAGTTCCACATAGGAGGCGTCAGAGGCAAGTCCGCCCCTCCTGATTCTTGCTGTTGTGATAGTATCGAAACAGTCTGAGCTCCGACTTCTCGGGTAATGCGCAAGGATTTAGTCGGAACATAACGGAGAGGTGTAGGAGGAAGTGATATCAGCTTTGTGTGGGGAGCAGATGGGATTTCATGAATTCCTGGAGTAGGTAGTGTCATCCATCTAACGGGAGAGCCAGGTGGCAGCGGCAGGACCCGCCCAACTGGTGTAGATGGCGCTGGCGTGGTTGTAGATACTGGTGTAGATTTGGGCACTTCCGTGCTGTCGATTGGTTGCCTGTCCACACGAGGTCGAGGGGGGATCAGATCAAAACGCCCATCAAGGGGCATGGTGCGATATTCCCCTTCATCTTTGGTCTTAGGCGCTGACATGGACGATGCCCCCATACCCTCAAGTGCCACGCGACGCAACTCCTCAAGTCCCATAGCCCCGCTAGCTGCTGTGCCATGGTAGTCAACCCCTCCGTTCCATGTCGACGTATACTTGCTAGGTTGAAAAACAGGTTCTGCAGCCTGCGACCGATAATGTCGATCGTATACGTTGTACCAACGGTCAACAAGCGAACCGTAGTCGTAGGCA
>JBBPTZ010000406.1:0-23117 GCA_038094315.1 Phylloporus cf. tubipes | reverse complement strand
GTGAGCCACTGGATGGCTTTGGACAGGGATCCGTCATATTCTTCAGGGGTTCTGACATGGAGTTCTGTGGATTTGGAGGAAGACATGGGTGTAGGTGAACGTGGGGGTGTGCATGGTCTGAGGTGGAATAGGGGTCAACTAGAGACAGGGGTGGGCGAAGGTGGTGTAGGGCTTTGTGGGATAATCACATTCACAGAGAGCTGATGTGCAAGGTCTTATCCAAGTTGGACAGTTTCCGGGGTGGAGGATGGGGGTTCAGTATCAATGGAGCACACACTTTCAGAGGAGGACAGCAAGCTAGAGGATTCCTATGATGCAGGTATCTGTGGGTTTCAATGGATTCCCCAAAGGCAGGGGTTCAAGTGCAGTGGGCAAGCAATGATGGGATGGGCACTACACGATGGTAGGTGATGCTTGAGAAGCTATTTCTTTTGTTATGCTTGACCCAGGTAGGGGCGAGCGTAGTCTTGGACTTTGCAAGGCAATGTCTACCAAAGCAAAAGCTTGACAGGACATAGAGTATTCTAGAGGCATAAGCCTGACTAGAGTCAATGACAGGAGATGCCTGGGTCCAGGGGAGGGAGTCTAGGAGTGAGGCTAGGCAAACAACAAGATGGACTTGCTAATGTTCTCAGCCTTGGAGTAACTAGTAGCATACTATAACTAAATATAGACAGAAAGGATGTAAACACATGGGTGTGTGAAACTTTTTAAACTCAGACAGTATTTACTTGTATATTTTTGATTTCCCAAGCATATATAGGCAATTACACCTTGAATCTACTAAGATTCTATCTTGAGATTGAAAAGTGAAAAAACCCTTTCAATGGTATTGCTGTTTTAAAATGGTCATATTTAGTGGCATCTGGACCAAATTACATAATTTATAGCTCTATTTGTAGCCAAAGAGTTTGTACTTTGTTTGGTCTCTACAAACCTAAGCAATATTCGCACTGGTGTTTGCAATATATGAAGCACACCACATTGGGGTTAGTTATTGAAAGGGTTTTTGAAGTCACTGTATTAAACTAAGGGTATCCACATCCATGCCAATCCATACCCATGACCTACATGTGGATTGGGCATGCCCATACTCAGGCCTATATATTTGCTGAACAACCTCAGCTTATATGTACTATACAATACATATGTTCCTTTAATTGAGTCACTGTCAAATTTTAATGTAAAGAAGGTCAGTGTACTTTGACAATGTGCTGCAAGTCACAGTAAAACCAATTACAGCATTCAAAAGAAACACTTCTGAGCATGCCCCAAGGTTGGCATTGCTGCTGAAATCTGTCAGCAAAATTGCTTGGTAGAGATACACATGTAGCAAGAACAAATGTTGGCAAAACAGTAAGCACTCTTAGGATCTCTGGTCATTCAAGTAAAAGGGGAAGGAAACTAAAATTACCAAAACCACAAAGCTACCGTCGTCTATTACATGCAGATGCAAAATGGGAATGATATGCTGTGCCTCCTTCAGATGGCGGTTGACGGATCGTAACGAAGAATCCGATTCGAGATATGGAAACAACGGTGCCAAAGCTAATAAGTTCGCTCGCACTGGGGAGATATAAAGGGAATGAATATGAAAGCATCCAGCGGGTCAAAAGAGACGCGTCCTTGGTGACTCTATGCGGTCGCGCGTTTGATCATCTATGAGAGAAAGTGGTATAAGATGGGGTATCTTCATAAAAACAAACCGCTCTTACCTCACGTGCCCAACGCATAGTCTTTTTCGTTTCCGGTAACATACCACGCTTGTTCCGTAGCTCCGATGCTATCCATTCGGCAAGCAAATGGTTTCTGAGCTGACCGTCGGGGAAGCAGTCCGCGAGGTCACCCAAGAGGCCGAAACACAACTTGACTGCAGGTTCCGACCGGTCATCGTCGCCCAAGCATCGCTGAATGAGCTCTAGGATATTCGGCGAATGAGGGAGTAACAAATCAACTGAAGGGTTGGTGAGCGAAGGAAGTACATACAAAGTAGCGGCATACCCTTTTCAGTGTTCTTGAAGCCTGTAACAACACCTGTATAAGCTTCTAAAATCCCTTCGCGTAGTTGAGTTACGTAGTCAACTAAATCGAAATCAAGCTATCAAGATGTAAGTGAACAATCAAGAGCACCGGGGCAATACTCACAGGGTTGGGTTGAAGAGCACCAGCCTGCCTTAGCACACCCATTGTAGTGTCAACGTACGGCTCAAAAGCGACATTGATCGCGAGTGCGATATCACCAAAGCACGACAGTATAGAAATCTTGACGTTGCGGTTCAAAACGTCACTCTGAAGATTTTCCAGTAAAACTTGCATGAAACTGCCGGCATATTGGGCGCTCTGGTCACCCAATGCACGTGAGACATCACCAATAATGCCGACAGCAACCATGCACAATTGGGTATCTTCATGGGACTTGAGCGCGGCGTATAGGTGTGGCAAGAATGCCTGGATATATGGCGAAAAGCCTGCCTCGAGGGCTACACGAGTGAGAAGTGTTAGAAAATACCACGATGGTGAGTACATGGTACTTGCCAGAAGCTAGTGACCCAACTACCAAGAATGCGTCCTCGAGAACAGTCGATGTCTTTCCAGCTGCCTGGATGAGCCGGAGGACGATGGTCATGATACGATCTGCCATGGGTTGAATACCCTCATTCAGTCGACGAACGACGCTCTAGCCGGCCGATCAAAAAGTTTACAAGTAAAAGGTAAGATATGGCTTACAATTACAACACTACACAGGTTACTCTGCAGCTCATTCCAGTTATTACGATCGTCGACGCCAACGATTTGGTTCTGTGACATACGATCAAGACGATGCCAAGATAAATGTAGTACAACACACCTGCATCCCCAGTAATTGCTCCATCCGCACGAGAATGGTGATCAAGGTACTTTGAACGACCTGGATAACATCAGAACTGGCGTGGCTAACATAAGAGGTAATGGCCTCGTAGGCAGAAGTCCGGAAGTTGGCTTCGTTAGTAGTCCTGAAACAGCCATAAGATTCCGGGATGCTGCCTCGGTTCGAGAGTACTCACGTCTCTGTGATATGAAGGAGGGCACTAACAACACCTTCGTAGTACACCGACAGGTGGCCAGTCTGCAACGACTCGTTCTCTTCCTCGAGATACCCAAGTTGATCCGCAAGGTTCATCAAAGCCCAGCAGCAATTGGTCACAATTCGGGGGTTATCCTGCAGGCCAGTCACAAGTGCGGATATCAAAGGATGTAAGTGAATGTCAGGTTTGATTGCAGTGATCAACAGATCACAGATGCGTCCCAGAGTCCATGCAGTCGTGTCCTTGACATGAACGTTGAGATCATTCATTATTCCGATCAACAGAGGGAGAGCCTGGTTCACGAGGGGCATGAGTACGTTGGGATCGGGACCATCAAGGATCGATCCGAATGCCATGACAGCGGCCTCGCGTTGATGCCAGTCTTGTGACTTGATATGAGCCTCGATGAAAGGAATGACGGCTGGAACAATGGGATCCGCAACTGCTTGTGCCATGAAGCCCAAGCAGGTGCCTGCAGACATGGAAATATTCCACTCGTCCTCATCAGCATCTTCTTCCTGACGTGTCAAAAGGGACAAGAGCACAGGGATCACTTCGGTCAACGCAATCTTTGCGAAAAACTTGGACTCGGTCTCTGGTGGTTCCCCGTATTCGGCGGCCTGGAGAATGGAATAAGCGACGCAACCGTACGAGCAGAAAACGACCACCTCTCGAGCTTCGTGGGCAAGTTCGATTTCTTCCTCGCAGACAGTCGTCCAGAACTCGACGGCCTGCAATGCTACACGTTCGTCACTATGTTTCATGCCCATGACTGTCAACTGGAAGGAAAGGATCAGCAGGCGGGACGTTTAATACATGATGGCCACACACCCCGAACAGTGCCTGCTCCATGTAGAAGGCCATCTTGTCGTAATAAAGGGCCATAATCTTGACCAGACATTCGAATGCACCGACTTGAACTGCCACTGAAGTATTTTGGGTCGCTTCACACACGACTTGCATGATGTAGTTGCGCTCGCCCTGTCAAGCTGTTGAGCGATATAGAGTGACTGTATGCCACACGACGCACCTCGCGCTCAAAATTCTCGCGGACAAACTCGAGGGAGTTGTACAACGCATGTACGGCAGCTAATTGAACATCCGAGGAAGGCTCGTCCTTGCGAGCGCCATGAATCACGGCGGTCAGGATTTCGTTTGATCTCAGGCTCAATATCTCTGGTTTCTAGAGCGAGTGAGGCGATAAAGGCAATCAGCAGTCAGACGACGCACAATCGACTCGCAGATGTAACCGATGGTCTGCAGCGTAGCGATCTTGAGATTTGGGTTGGAAGAGCTGTTGACGAAACCGAGGAGCAATTCGATAAGATCCGGCCATTGATCGTGTGGAAGCTCTACGGTGGCAATGGCGGCGACCACTTGGGCGGCGAAGGAGCCAGCTTTAGCGACTGGGGAGGCAAGCGTGACGAGGGATTCTTGCTTGATCTTGTTCTTGGCAGTAGCGTCGAGCGCTAGCCATTTGCTTGCGGACTCGGTTTGTCTTGCGGACTCCTGAACGAGAAAAAAAAGTGAGGAGGGAGGGAGGGAGACGACGCGTTTACGTACACGGGCGGAGAGTGCATTTTTTAGGGCGAGCGCTGCAGCGTTGCGGATGTGTAGTTGCGAGTTCTCGTTTGCGAGCTCGGTGGAGAGCGTGGTCATGTACGTTGGCTGGCTCGGAGGGTCAGCGGGCAGACGAAACGAGGCAGGGGACGCACATAGTTCTCCCGCGAGGCATTCTCGAGCTGCTGGGTGGCATTCTGACGCGTAGGCGCGTCTATTCGGCGGTGAGCTGTGGTGTTGTGTGAACCAAGGGAGCGGGTGGCGCACCTGGGGAGAGAGTATTTGCTAGGAGCTCGCTGGCGTTCATGATCAGGTTCTGGATGGGTGCGTGGTCGTGGTCGTCGATGAAGAAGGAAAGAAAGAAAGCTGCTGGCTCTGGTGCTCAAGTTTTCGTTCGAGTGGGGCTGAGGGAGCGAGCGAGTCGCGCGGCAAGCGGGTGTTCAAAAAAATCGTCCAGTAGGTAAAATCACAGCAGTCATGGCAGATCGCGTAGCAGTACGTCCTCCTCCTCGTCCCTTCCTCCTCGTCCCCTCCTTGTCGTCCTTACCCCCTTCCAGGCACGCGGTGCTCCACGAGGCGGTCGTGGCGCTCCTCCCATCCGTGGCCCCAAACCGCCCCCACCGAGCGCAGAGGCAAAGTAAGCGTCCCACCATACACAGCCAATTCATGTTGAAAAAACTCAAGCAAGAGCAAGCGTGAGGCCATCCTTGATCTATCAAAGTACGTAAACGAGAGGATACGGGTCAAATTCACCGGCGGTCGTGAGGGTATGCCTGCTACGTCGTGTTTCTGCCATCCACACCCACACCCCGTTAGTCACTGGCATCTTGAAGGGATACGATCAATTACTCAACCTTGTCCTCGACGAGGTCAAAGAAGAACTCCAAGGTACCTGATTCTCCGTTCCGATCTGATGTCCTCTTACATCGCCAATCAGAACCAGAACCCCATACACGCACACTAGGGCTGGTCGTCCTTCGCGGTCCGACTATCACCCTCTTGAGCCCCGTCGACGGCTCTGAAGAAATCGCAAATCCTTTCATCGCTCAAGAATGACGTCCATGTCCTCTTTCCAATCGTCCCAGACCCCGATATGAGAGCACGGGCTAGACAGAACAATCCCAGTCGTGTATTCAAATTCACCGTAGTAGACGGATTACATGAAGTCGTTTCCATCACACATGGTTCGGTGAAAGCTAACATCTGCCTTCGAGTCGGAACCTGCCCGCAGTGTGCCATCTAACATTGCTCCTAG
Organism: Phylloporus cf. tubipes; assembly: GCA_038094315.1. Lineage (NCBI taxonomy): Eukaryota > Fungi > Basidiomycota > Agaricomycetes > Boletales > Boletaceae > Phylloporus > Phylloporus cf. tubipes. The sequence goes on along the minus strand of JBBPTZ010000406.1, from coordinate 17,237 downwards.
AGTAACATTTCAAGCGCTCAATCATCCATCCCCACTAGTTCCAAGGAAAGCGACTGCATGTCATCGGAGTGGCGCTACACTTCGTGGTGATCCTGCAAGGTTCGTAGTGTGCGCCTGCCCCAGATTCACAGGCGGCTTCAACCCGGACTGACTTCCCAACTTAACAGGTACGTGCATCGGCGGCCGAGGTGACGAGTAACACGGGGACTCATCGTGAGTCGGCGTGGGAGAAGATGGTGGCATGGACGTCGAGGATGGGACAGAGCCATGTTTGACGTATGAAGCCGGGTAGGGATAAGAAGCCATGTTCATGCTCATCCCCATGCCTCCGGGCATCTCGACAACGTTCATTCTCAAAGGAGATCGAGAAGGCGATCTTGACTTCATCCTCTCGCTTGAAATATTGAGGTGACGCTGAGAAAACTGGGTAAAAGAGGGTGATGATGAGGGTGATTGAGAATTGGATCTTGAAAAGTGGTTGGCGTGGGATGTGTTTGTGACAACCGGGGAGACATGCGGACGAGAGCACCCCAACGATGATAAGCCTGCCGCCCCGCTCATCGTTGGTCTGCCGTCGCCAGGAAAGGCACGGTCGGACAGGTGTATGGCCGTTAGATCGTGCTCGAGAGATGGTGATGCGATCTCCCCAGTCTCGTTCGTGCGAAGATGATATGATGACATAGATGACAATTGAGATCCAGATGTTGGGTATGTACTAAGTGTGGCACGTTCTTGCGCGTTGGGAAATGGTTGTGGGATGCAAGATCGCGCTGCAGTGGTTTCATAGAATACAGACGTGTTAGCGGCCTGGGGAGGAATTTGGACGTGAAGATAATGTGAACGCGTGGATGGTGAAGTCTGAAAGAGAACGGGAGCGGGATATGTGACTGATGGCCACGAGAAACGATTGGCCGCTCTGCGGCTCGGAGGTCCAGACTGAGAGCGCCGGATAAGATCAGCATTCCTCTCGGCTTCCTGGTCAGTAACGGTACGAATAGTCCGGTCATCTAGGGCCATAGGCCTCGACGTCAACCTGCCTCTAGTGCTAAAATGCTGTGTAACCATCGTTACCGGTATTGGAGGGGGCTCGCCAATGGACCCCTCGTTCAAAGATCGGGAAGATTGGACGTCATCAGACCCAGCAGCTTCCGAGCGACTCTCCTCGTCGTGAACCATCCCAAGACCATCACCTGATAAGGTGGATTCGGAACACTGTCTTGCAAGAGACGATGCTGTTGCAAGCGCAATGCCTTGATCAAGTTGATCCTGGAATACTGCGTGACGTTCAGGTGACGCTTCGGGAGGTGGAGGACTGGTCCATTGGCTACGCTTCGGAGCCATGTGCTCCGGCATACAGTGCTCTGCACGTCTTCCGGGCTCAAAAGACTCCAGTTTAGGAGAATGACGCTCCGAGGAAACACCCCTTGATTGCGCTGGGGTGGTACCCGCGCTAAATGGGCCTTGTGACATGCGGGGAGGTACGAAGAGTGAAGGGGGCGGGGCGGGAGTTGGGTCGCCAGCCCGCTCCTCACAGAGCTGGGACAATGCCAGGATGGCACGCGGTCGCATCGCCAAAATCCGAGATGCACGCATGAATTCCCCGCGTATCTGTCAGGTATAGTAAATACAATTCCCCGCGAGAAGTCGAGACCGCCGGATACCTGGTATAATCCTTCCCTGGTAACACATCGTGCAACATTGAAATCAGTCTCAAATGGATCCTAAAGGGAAATGAACAAATACATTACTTGGAGCAACGGAGATTGGCAACTCACCTCAATGCAAAAACGGTTTCGTTCCCTAGCATCGTTGGCCTTCGAGTTTGAAAGCTGGTATGAGCAGTAAGCGTTGAAAAGCTTTGCGAGATTGCTCAAAAACACACGTCGTTTTGCCATCCCTTTGTTTCCTTCTTAAGCAATCCGCCACGTATTGAAGCAACACCGGTATTGTATGAGAAATCACGGGAATAGTAACGGAAAAAATCAATTAGACTATCCGAATAATGATCAGGACCCCTTGACATCATGAGAACGGCGACCCACAGTTCAGCAACACTTTCTGTATTAGATGACTGCCAACGTTGGCATAGAAGCTCGATATCGTCAAAGAACCTACAAGCAAAGATTATATGAAGCTGTGAAAAGTAAAGGCATTCTAACCATGTGTTGTAACCACCAATATGCGTGTCGTCCTATATAGGATGAGCATGGGAACCAAGTTAGTGCTGAGTACTAACCTGGGAGATAGGGCGTAGTGGAGGCATCTGTTGAAGATTTGGAAGTATCGGAGGGTTCTTGACGTGGACAAAGAAATATATGACTAGGAGGACATAGCCGTAAGACGACAGTGTCCCTTGGTATGGCGAGTTAATTTTCCTGTTCCGAAAGCGAATGAGACAAAAAGATCGAGCTTGTCAACGGACATGAACGCAGACCTTCGCTTACTCCAAACCTTGACTGTTTTATCCAATTGAGTTGTGGCACGTAAAGTTGGCGCAAGAGGACTTACGGAACAAAACAAGTGTGCGGACACGAGTTGGGTCAATCATGGCATAACACATCAGCAAGCGTGTGTTTTCCAGTGCCAACCTGTTCTCGAAACCAATATCACACGCAATACCGGATGGCAGGCCTGGTGAAGGGTCTAATGAGAGCTTAACGATAGGAATGCGCGCATGGGGCAAAGGCTTGACATGAAATTTGGTTTCTATTCGTCAATGAACACATGGAACGGTGGTTTTTGTGGAAACAAAGACCAACCACGTTCAAGGAGATCACCAAGCATAGTGACAAGGTCGGAAGCAGAGAGGCGCTCGTGCGAATCGATGAGACAGCAGAGGTCCATATCTTTGGAGGGAATGAACACGATTCATGGTGGTGGGTACGGCACCGACCTGAATTACGAAGGCTGAAGCCGTTCGCGGTGCTTCCGAAAGACAGAAGACGGCTCCCAGGTTCTATGGTACGAATTAAGCGTTCGAGTAGTTTCCTGACATCCTCCTTGACTGCCATCTCTTCTGCAGTTGGGAGGAGTTGAATAACAAAATCAAAGAGTGCTTGGGAGAGCTCGACGATGAAGAAACGGTGCTTGGAGACCTGCCTACTTCGCTGGTTCTGCGTGTGGATGTAGGGCAGCGCCTGGACAGTGCACTGGGGAGCGGCAATTGCGGCCTGCGCCATAGGTGCGAGAAATAATGCTGCCCGGAGTGAACCTAGGTACAGATGCGGCGAGCCTAGATGGTGAACAAGCTTGATGACAACGGCCGCAGAGAATCCGCGACGATCACCTTCGCTGTGTGGGCTGAATCGAAAGCTAGGCGACCCTGGGCGGACTACCCGATTCGGAAATGAAGGTTAAATCTTCAAAAGTACAAAGTAAACTACACGACTACGCCTTGCACCCGTACGGAACGGCGGTCGATGCCATGTAGACGATATTCACGCGCGCGACCGGAGCATATGTGCAAGAGATGTCACGAGTAAAAGTACACAGGCAAGATGTACAGACTTGGCGCCGGTCACATCCAGGACGAAATTGCGCACTATGTATACTCAGAAAATACGAAAATGTTAGGAGTGTGGAACAAGTACAAAATAGCAAGTCAGCGAGAAGACAATTGAGCCTTGTCAAGAACTGCGACAAGCTGAAATCAGCATATAGCAATAGGGTCCCAGAGAGCTGACAAACTTGTCTTGAGTTCGACTTCGGAAGATTCTGTTCCCTGAATCTCTACTGCGATGCCATCGAGCCTTTGCCTGATAGCGTTCCGCGAGGACGCGAACAGCATCCTATCTTTGATTTTGGAGCCTTCCGGGGACCTGTGAAATCCCACGGCACAACTCGGATGAGGACGAGTGATTAGTCACACCAAACCACTGACCAGGAGATAAAGCAGAGCTTATTCCTCTTTCCACCATCCTTCTCGAATTCGACGTCATAGACTGCCCATCTGCACTCATCCGCTGGCAATTCACCTAGAAACTTGTCGTAGTTGGATTCCTCAGACTTTTTCTCGACGATGATCTCTTTCAAGTCTTTGCTGATGTTGAAGATGATGTACTTGTACTTCTTGCCCAGTTTGAGCTCCCGGAAGGTTGTGAGGCAAGCATCTGCCACCTGGACACCAGAAGCCTAGGAATATGTTATCATTAGATCGTCAGAGACGTCGTGAGCGGTGTCGAGCTCACCATGTTGAACTGATAGATATGTTGCGATACCAGTCGCGATCGCGATGAATCAAAACGGAAAACTGACAAAGCTCCGACCTAACTTTGCTTGCGTAAGCATGTCCTATGTCGTCCCTCTCCAAGGACACCGACGCGTTCAAGCGGATGCTACACCGTCAGGACTACGCGTCCTGGCATTCGCAGCCCGCAGCAAATGTCAATACACAGCTCGTATACGCCGTCGACCATCTCAAAGTGATTCGAGCGTTTGTCTGCGTGAACTAGAGACTGACCTGGTATTCAGTCGACTCCAAACCCGATGAGGTTGCAGGACATTGCGATCGTGACCAACACGCCTTTGGATACCGATCTAGTCCTCCTAGAGAAATTCAAGTCGCATGACCGCATTCAATATGACCCAAAGACGGACCTTTATTCCTACCGCGTAGGTCCCCAGGTGGCTCCAGCACATGAGGGCTGAACTGTCCGAAGCATGACTTCAACTTTCGCAACAAAGCCGCGCTCCTAACAGAAATACAGCGCCAGACTCGCAAAGGTGGTGGAATACCTGTCCGCGCGCTGAAAGAATCTTGGAAGGAAGCACCGCAGGCCATCGAAGAGCTCGAGAAGGAGGGCGAAGTACTCGTCACCCGCACTGTCAAGGACGGCCAACTAAGAATGGTGTTCTGGAACGAAATTAAGCCCGACGAAGAGAGCGGAGGAAAACCGGTCGAGAAGGGTGGGTGCCGTCCTATTTTCATCGGCTGACCAGCTGATGTACGTACTCTTCAGAGTTTCTTGATCTGTGGCATCAGCTCAAAGTGCCAAACGACGTCGACTTGCTTAAAGCACTTGCGTCAGGTATCTACTCATTAATCTCGCATGGACAGCTCCTGAGGCTGCTCAGAGGGATTGCAGGCCACTGCGGCAGAAGCCCCCATACCCAAGGCGCCTTCAACTACAAAGAAAAAAGGAAAGCGGTCTGTCCCTCGGCAGAGACAGGTCAAGATCACGAACGTCCATTTGAAGGGGGAAATAGATTTGTCCCGAGATTATCATTCCACCACCAAGTGACCCCAGCATTTTAGCAGATCCATAGCTACGTTTTCAACTTATCAAGATATAGCCTCATCAAAGTCCTGCTATCTGATTTGTTTGGATCATTTAAGTTGTTGGACGGCGACCAGCGTCGTCAACCGATCAAGGTTATCACACCGTCTCTTCCAACTTTAGTAACACTTTCTTCCCGTATTTCCCGCCAGTCAAGCGAGAAATAGCGCTGCGTACTTTGTCACCCGCATCCAGATCAGATTCTTGACTGCCGATCACCACAATCTCGTGTGCTGGACTGTCGAGCTATGCAATGATCAGCCAACGAACTTGTCCGCAACCGGAGTACCATGCTTGCCTTTCCTTGCCGTATGAGACCAGTGAGAGTATTCAACACCTGTAGGCACTCGTCATGTGTTTTTTGATCGTACCATCGTCTCTGCCAAAAGCCGTGGCAAGTCAAGTTTTTGAAGATGAAAAGTGACGTTGGCAACGACAAGGGTTCTTTCGACATGGCTCCGTATGACACTAGATGTGAACTTTCGCCAAGCAGACGTGCCATCAGACTCGTAGCTTTGCCGCCAACGCAATTGAGTCCTAGCTTGACACCCTAGGAGAATTTCAAGCAAGGTCCACCCGAAACAAAGTAAACCTACCTTGCCCTGTGTCCAAGATGAGAAGGTAGCTCTGAAGGTCCTGTCCGATAGTTCATCGTACGTCGCAACATGAGTAGCTCCCAGGGCTTTCAGTCGTGACTTGAGGGATTCCACATCTTCTCTGACCATCATCTCAGTTGTGGTTCACAAATGCAGACAGAACCTACCTGTGGCGGACGAAATTAATGGTCTTGATTCCTTTGGAAGCAGCTATCTGGATAACAGCTTGCCCAACCTGCTTTCGCGGTCAGCATTCGCAGCGACACAAACACACCAGAAACGCGTACAGCACTGTTTGCCCCGTTTTGTATCACCCAATCACCCTCTTTCAGCGGAACAAAGTCATGAAGCATATTATAAGCGGTTGGCGGATTAACCTGGAGGCACTAATCAATCTGACATGAGTGGGGAAACGAATCCACGTACGGTGAGGGTCGCAACTTGTGGTGCGCCCAACCCTGAAGAATCCACCTTCAGGACATCCTCGACATGAACATTCCTGCTTGATACCCATGTTCCTACTTGTGGCTTCGTCATGACTACCCAATCTCGCTCCCTTAGATCCGTGACGCCATCCCCAACAGAAAGGACCTCCGCTACTCCCTCGTTCCCAGCGACGTATAATGGGCGCGCATCAGACGACAAGCCCGTAGTTGGGGAAGGCCGCATTGGATAAACTCCCTCGATGACGTTGACATCAGCGGGGTTGATGGGGGAAAGCAGGAAGCGGATGTTCGCTGTCCTTGGTGCTGGGGGAAGGAGATCCGGGAAACTGACCGCAGAAACAACGGAAGACGGGTCGCCGTTTTTACTGTACACTATTGCTCTCTGGCCTGGACGAATGGTTGAAGTTCGGAAACTGCGAATGGCCACAGCAATACGGTCGTGGTGGAGATTGGAGAACGCATGTTGCCGACAGTAGGCACCAGTTCGAATCATCGTGACTGTGAAAGCCAACACCGATGGGACGCTCAAACGGGAAAGAGGATATGAATGAGCATTTATATTGGGGAGAAAGAGTAGAAGACAACATGAAATGTATCCAAGTCATGAAGGCATCCTCGAGAGATGCTTATTGTAAGTATGGGTGTCAGTGCTGGCGGTAACCGGAGTGGCATCAAATGGCTCGCAAGTCACGAGCAGATCAAGTATGATACAAGGTCCTTGGCATCAGTATTTGCAGTTAAAAAGTGAATATGCAGAACGAGGTGATAAAGCTTAGTGGGAGACACTGGCATCCACGACGTGTAGAGCTAATAATCTAGAACCGACCACATGTCTAAGAGCAAGCAAGTGGAAGAACTAGCGGATATGAGGTGATAGATTAGTTAATTATCCATACCACAGTAGTAAGTGTCATGGCGGAACCACTATTCTTCTGGGAGGTTTCAAAGAAACGGGTATAGAGTCATTTTCTTTCTCCTCCACTGTATTTCCAACCGGTTTTCCAGTAGGTGGGGCTGCGTTTGTTCGGCCAGAAGCTAGACCCGCAGCACCCCGTACTCCATGTTTACGCTTCACCTGAAGCGGTGAAAAGATAATGTAAGTTCCTCAGTCTCAGATGAGTGTTTGACACGCACCAGCTCGAGTTCTTGTTGCTTTGATTCCAACGCAATGTTGAGTCCACCAATGTCTTCCTTGTCTTGATCGCGTTGCTTATTTAGTTGAGCAATCGTAACCTCCATAGCTGCGCTATCCTTTTGCAATTGCTGGATATTGGCGCGCAGCCGGGAAATCTCCTGCTCCAGACGGTTGCTACTTTCTACCGTCTGCACGAGGGAATTGCGCTTCTCCTCCTCCAGGTGACAGCACATCCTCTCTAGAAATGCAGCCTTTTGCTTCCATGAGCGGACCACGTTCCTGCGTTTGTCGTTCTCTTTCTCCGACGCCTCGAGGCGGATCGTCAGAGCCTCAACCAGTTCATCGCGCGCGCGTAGATCGATCTCGAACTGAGCACACAACTCTTTTTGCAGTGCGAGCTGTGTGCGGAGGGAAGAGATGATGTCCTCCTCGAGGGATGCGGTGCACGGATGGACGCCTACTTGTGTGTTAAATGTTGCGGCATTCGCACAGAGAGGGTCGGGTGACAGTTGGCGTGTTAAATGGGCATCCTGGTCACTTTCATTTCCATCTTGCGGGTTGGGGACGCTGCTGGTTTTCGACCACATGGAACTGGATGAACGAACGACTTCAAGTTAGTTGTGTACGGTCACGTGACGCGTCGGGATCACGTGCATGGATATCATCCCTTCGCGGCAAGTACAACACAATCTCTAGGAATTCGCCTGATATGCATCCACTCGACAAGGTTGTATGTACCGAGCTACGTATTCTTCTAAAGCTTGGGAACCTCAACGAAAGAAACGCCCTACCACGAGTTGAACGAGAGATTTGGAATACAAGGGGTGCAACTCACCTTCTGAATGTTGATCTTGAGCTCTGGAATTGCAGCTGCGATGAGGGCCTTCTCCGCATCTGTGACCTTTCCCAGACAGTTGATCTTCTCCACGCCATTCGGCTGCAATAAAGTCAGATTAGGCGATCAAGATTAATTGGAGGACAGGAAGCATACACCGAGCTCGACGGGTGCAGAGAAGTATTCGATATCTATATCTTTTCCCAGCTCCGCCTTGAGAGCCGCACTTCCAGTCTTATCGGCAGTAAGGTTGACATAAGTGGGCGCAATGATACCTTTCTCGCCATTCAAAGCGCGGATAACCTTGCCTGCGAATTCTGCGCCAGCATAGGCCATTGAAAGAGTAGCTGAGCCGGCACCGTCTTTAGCCTTGACGACTTCGTCGCCCCCAAATTGGATGCGCTTAACCAGGGTCTCGAGATCGGACTCCTTGAAGCCGGAAGGGAGGCTGTGCGAAGACTGCGAAAGGAGGGGAACGATCTGTTGGGATTCGTGATCAACTGGGCAATCTGACTGGCAATTTTTGTACTGACAGTAACGCCACTATGACCGCCTACGACAGGTACGGTGATCGAAGAAGCCAAGGAGAGGTCCCCCAAGATTTCCGACACAAAAGTCGAAGCGCGAACGACATCCAATGTCGTCACGCCGAAGATCCTAGAGGTGGATGAAGAACGACCATGAACAGTGTGTGGTTCAACACTACCTCTTGGGATCAAATACGCCGTTCTTCTTGAAAACCTCTGCGACGATAGGGACGGTGGAGTTTACAGGGTTGGAAATGACAAGTACGTATGCTTTTGGAGCGGTCGTTGCGATGCCTGTGGCAAGGTCTCGCAGAATTCCAGCATTAATCTAGGTGTTGTTGGCAATCGGTGAGCGGTGATTAGGATAAACTGATCAAACCTTGAAGAGGTCGTCACTGCCAGTTTCCAAGTTGTGTGATCAATGTTAGTCATCGGACAGCTTTTGCTCGGCTGCGCACCGTGTCATCTAAAGAGGATGGTTGGACGCAGGAGAGAGAGAGAAGGAAAGAATCCACTCACGCCTGGTTTCCTTGGCACACCGGCGGGGATGACGACAATGTCTGCCCCTGTGAGTGCCTTCTTGAGACCGTCGTCTGGAGGAAGGTATCCCTCGACCTTTGCTGGAGTTGCAATGTGAGACAGATCAGCGGCGACTCCTGGCGTATTGACGATATCATAGAGCGCAAGCTGCGAGGCATGCGTTAGAGGGGACTGACGAAGCTTGATCGGAAGGTATACCTCGGACACGGCGGTGTTTGACTTGAGCAGGAGAGACAAGGGTTGGCCGATGCCACCTGATCGAGCTCGTGTCAGCGATGTTAGTATGAAATGAGACGTGAACAGTACCCGCTGCGCCGAGCACGACAGCTTTCACCATGTTGACCAGAGTACAAAGGGCGCGATAACGATGGAGAAAATTGACAAGACGGCGATCTTTATCAGCCTTTTTCTGACGCGGTTAGTTCCGATGAATCACATTTCTGCCTCGGGGTAGTTCGGGCACGGAAAAGCCTCAGTCCGTCGAGCGCCGTTCGCGTCATTTGGCAACCGCAGTGGCGGATCGACCGCCTCATCATGGCGTGAGGCCCGAGGGAACCCAACCCAAGGAAAAACCTTGCAAGAGGCCAAAGACAGCGGCGGTGGCGGTCCCACAGTCATTAATTCACGTGTCGCTATCGTAACAGCGTCGCCCAAACAGTCACAACTCGTCCCCACCTCGTTCGTCTCGCACCTTGTGCGAGCCCCAACTCCAAGCGCGCTTCGCGTCGTCGACTTTCTCTGCGCCATCGCGTGCATGCCCACTCAAAACCTGTTCTACACGTCAATCGATGCCATCATCTATCCGACTCATGCGACAAACCTCGAGAATTCGAGCAACCTTCTCTTCCGCAACTTCTACGGAACTATTGATGATTTCTTTCAGTCTCGCAAACATGGTCTCAGCCCTCGTCGAGACTTGCACCCAGCGAATCCGGGTCTCTTCTGCACACACGTTCAGTAAACGTTGGAATGCAACAGCTCGGGCTTACGCAGTAATCCAGGTCTGCTTGTGGGGAGTGCATCCTCGCTCATGCCCCTCTCGCGCAAATAGGCACGTAAACGGGCGTCGGGCCAAACGAGATAGGATACAACTTTGTCCGACGCATTGGGGTACCTAATGATGGATCAGATACCTCGAGAGCAACATGCCCAGGCCAGTGCTCACTTGCTGTTTATAAGTTCAACAAGGTGCTTTCGATTCTTCGGACCGTCCCTGTTCCCGAGATATCCATGGTCTGACAGCCACGAGTGCATGTCCGAGTCTGACCATGCTCCCCATACACTGTCCGACACAGACAGGTACTCCTCCCTGCACAGATCATGACGGCGGCATGGTAGAAAGAGTAAGCCAACACGCACTCGAGCATTTTGACCAATTCATCGCGATTCTTCTGCGCATCGCTCTTCAAGACGCCATGTTCGACAAGCCAAGCTTTCAACTCAGAGTCGGACCACGTGTTCCAAACACGGTCTGAGCAATTGTAATAATACTTTTCCATCATCTTGAACAGATTTGGTCGAGAAACACTCTCGGTAGACTCCAAGAGGTTGTGGGCAATGAGCCATTCCCGCTGGAACAAATGTTATGACCAGGCAAACCAGGCGAGCCATACCTCCAAGCTTACCATGTACGAATCACTCCAGCTCTCCCACACAACAGAGGTCGTTCTGCGGTAATAATCATTGGCAAGTCTTACCAGTTCATCCCTTGTGTTGGCTCTTTTGGCCTCGACGACACCATGTTCTTCGAGCCAGTTCCTCAAATGGCTGTCGTCCCAAGTCGAGTAAATGTGATCTCTTGCGTCGTCAAATTCGCGAACGGCCTCGTGTGTTGCCCGAGTTACCGCACTGCTGATGCATTGGGAAGCAGCGCGGGCTGCGTCGGTAGCACTGCCATAGGCCGACGAGGCTGATGCGGAGGCGAGAGAAGAGTAAAAAGCCGCCGCATCGGTGTACGCGCGGTACTTGGACTGGGCAAGGACGACAAGCTGTTCGCGAGGGCCCGAGGGGGCGACGACACCCTGCTCGAGCAAAAACGTTCTCAGCCTACTTTCATCCCATATGTCAAAGGAGCTATCCTGGATATGCTCAAAGGCACGCTGCGCTCGAATGTACTGATCGAGCGACCACTGACGACCAGTTTCAGCGTATGCAGAGACGGTGGAAGGCCAGTTAGCGTCGACGAGGCCATAGAGATGGGGCGTGTCAAAGAACGTAGGGACCCTGATATTGTGATCTTCAAGCCAGGTGCGCAGCTCCGCATGGGACCATTTGGCATACTCTGGCTCTGCGGAGAACCAGTTGGATGCGTTCACTATGCTGGCGAGGATAACAAGGTAGAATAGGACGATCATGGTGTGAGGAAGAGGAGCACTAGGTCGGGCGCGAATTTTGTATTGGAGCAATAGGAGCGATGACATCACTACGCGTACCAAACGGGGCAGTCTACGCCACCTTTGCTACACTCACCACCATGGCCTGTACTTCTAGCACGGTATTTAACAAGTTCATCCTGTACGAGAGCAAGCTACGCTTCTACATCGTCGCGTCCAATGCATCCGATTCTCGCCACCGCATCATCAGAATCGACCGCACCTCTCCAGTCGATCTTCAGGTCGTCGAAGACGACACAGACTACAGCGGAAAACAGATGAGCGCCATGCTCAAGATGCTTGATGACGGAAACAAGGGTTCCGGCGGTATAGGCAAAGACAAACAGATATCTGGAATTGCCGGTAGGCCGTCTTGCTCCTCGTTACCCTCGTCTCGAAGCCCTTTGCAGGTTTCGTCAAGTTCACTGCGGGGTGGTACATGATTGTGATATCCAAACGCTCAGTTGTTGCACTTCTCGGTGGTCACTACCTATACCATTGCGAAGGCACCGATTTGATACCCGTCTGTGCCAACCACAAGATAGAGAAGCCCGCGGAAGAACAACGTCTACTCGGCATTTTCAAACAAGTCGATATGTCAAAGAACTTTTACTTCAGGTACCCTTCTTTGTCGGAACAGTGTCGTAGAACTCAGCGCAGCAACAGTTACTCGTACGACATCACATCGACGCTCCAGAATAATCTTACCAAACCAGATCGATTTCGGAATTCTTCCTGGCCTTTCAACAACCGTTACGTTTGGAACTATCATATATTATCCCGACCTTTCACAGATTCGGCCCTACGAGGCGTCCACGCCTGGTTGATTCCACTCATACACGGCCATGTCGATCAAGCTAGTAGGTGCCACGCGTTCGGCTCCAGTCGTTACCGACGTTTTGCTACAGAGTTGAACGTTCTTGGTCGCGTCATCTTTGTCACTTTGATCGCTCGCCGCTCTCGGCATTACGCGGGGGCTAGGTATTTGACTCGAGGTGTTAACGAGGAGGTTAGAAGCTCACCTTCCTGCCTTCGACTTGTCCTCATCCACTTCAAGGGTAATGTCGCGAACGAAGTCGAGACCGAGCAAATCGTCTCAGAGGCATTAACTACACCATTTTATTTTCCTTCTGAGCGGGGCCATTCCCGCAGGCCCAGTCCACGGTATACCAGCTACGTACAAGTAGGCGCCAATTTCTACGCACAAACTCTCTACTCACGATGCCATCGCAGTACCGAGGGAGTATTCCTATTTACTGGACGCAAGACACGACCACCATGAACCCGCGCCCTCCGATCGAAAGTCAGTACTTGATCACTGGTCGTGACTCTCACCTCAATTTACTTCTCAGTCAATGTAATCGACCCATTCTACACCGCTGCCTCTCGCCACTTCAATGATTTATTCGCTCGTTACGGCGCTCCTATCTTCATTCTCAACCTTATCAAGAGGCGAGAGCCCGTCCCCAGAGAATCAAAGCTTTTAGACGAGTATACGCAATGTGTGCGCTATCTCAACCAATTTTTGCCGGATGACAAAAAAATTGTGTATCGTGCTTGGGATATGTCAAGGGCCTACAAAGAGTGTGTCTTTGGTGTCGGAATGATACCCTTTTTTTACTCATTCCTCTGCAGGAAGACGCAAGATGTCATCAGTTACTTGGAGGACATGGCCGAGGAATCGATCCAAATGACGGGCTTCTTTCATACGGGAGCGGAGCCATTCTCTCACTCTTTGCAAACTCCATCGTAAGTAATTTTCGCCAGTCTCAATCTTACTACCACTCAATTGTCGACATGATGCTCCACAGGGAAGGAGAAACGACATCGTGGCGAGATGTAATTTTATTGCAGAACGGTGTTTGCCGTGTGAACTGTGTGGACTGTTTGGACCGTACGAATGCCGCCCAGTTCGTGTTCGGCAAGCGAGCTTTTGGTCATCAGCTTTATGCACTTGGAATAGTGGGCAATCCAAATCTCTCGTTTGACTCGGATGCCGTCAATATGTTGACAGAGATGTATCACGATCATGGAGACAGTACGCATCGTATATCTATTCATCGCCTCCCACCTCACCTTTTCCGAATCAGCCATCGCTCTTCAGTATACAGGAAGTGCGCTTGTCAACCGGGTAGAGACCTATCGGCGCATGCCCCATTGGAACAGTCACTCTCGTGATATAATCGAGAATATCAGGCGTTTCTACACCAATTCTTTGTTAGGTTGGCATCTACGTGGTATAAGCCAGGGCTGCCGCGCTCACCATGGACGTAGACGCAGACAAACAAACGGCAATCAACCTGTTCCTCGGCGTGCACGAACAAAATGGGCAGGTTGTGCGTTCACGCGGCAGCTATCAGCAATGGTACCAACCCGACCACTTGGAGACTGCATACACTCAAGAGGAATGTTTGCGTGCACTACATGATTTCGTCACTCACAAAGGCGATTTTTGGTCCGAGTATTATAGACCGCTTTTGTTCACTTCCTTGGGTAAGCATTTCGCATATTGCATGAATACTCTGAAAGCCCCGGGGTGAGTTTTACATCTCTTTTTATTCGGCGGTCAATGAACCTTGCAGAAGGAAGTTTATGAATGTTGGTGGCTATAGTCCCTTCTTACCCGGCAATCCCAATACAGGACACCAGCCTAGGTTTGAATTCAGTCTGATATTACAACTACATTCATTCATCTCGGCTTCAGGTTGATAGCCGGTGTCAGACGCTGGATCGGTAATCAGACACCATCCCCCAGTGATATTATGAGGCAGTCCATCCATTCGACAAACATCGACACAAGATCCCAGGCTCACAAGGCTGACACCCACACTCAGACTGCAGCATTGGCAAATCAGCTCCTCAATCCAGAGGTACCACCAGAAGAGCTACTAGAATATCATAGGCAAGTACACACTTGAACATATTGAAATAGTCTGATTGGTTATAGGTATATTGATCAAGATCAACTGATACATGATGCCATGCAAAGTGAGGCAGAAATCACAGACCAGATGCTCTACAACAAGTGTATTGAGAAGAACACTGACAAAGGGGAGCTACTACCAACTAATGGGATCATAGAATTGTATGAGAAATATATGCATTCTGCATCTGGTGACAAGGTGTCATCTCTGGCAGACACATATACATATACCCAATGGCTTGCAGAGACAATAGCTGTATAGTTTTTACTGCATTCCTGAAGAATTGACTGTCATTAAAATGCACTGGTAAAATGGTGTAGCTTGAGCATGAAGATTTTCATCTCTATAATTTGATCTAGCAGTTGTTGCAAAAACAAAAACAAACTCCGACCTGCCTGGCTCGAACAGGCGACCTCAAGATGATTTTATCCATTACAGTCTCGCGCTCTTCCAACTGAGCTAAGGTCGGTATGTAATAAATATATTTGTATGTTATAATAGCATCATCAACTCAGGGGAATTCTCGAGCCAGATTTGCTCAGGGATTAGGAATATTCGCGGTATATTATGACAGCGGCTGTCCTCTCAGACAATCTACGTTACACGCCAACTTACAGCCTACTCTCTAGCAGGACAGCCTGTCTCCTCCAGCCCAGCCTCCCTTTCCCAAATGCAGCATCGAGAGCCTCGTCGATTGTGCGTACGAAATAGAATTGCATCTCGCGTCGAATTTCGGGGGAAACGTCGTGTTCGACGTCTTTTCTATTTGCCCATGGAAGAATGACCTTCCGAATTTGTGCCCGGTGGGCACCCAGGACTTTCATCCGAATGCCACCGACGGGTATAACTCGCCCGCGGAGCGTGATCTGCCAGGAGATTAGGTGGTATGTGAATACACAATACTCCGCGACTGACCTCGCCTGTCATCGCAATGTCTTTCGGAACTGTTGCACCACTAAGCAACGATACAAAAGCACATGTCTAAACGCAGCGTGAGTGACGAAACATAGATGCTAAAGGTGGAGATTCTTTACCATCGCGATCCCTGCACTTGGGCCATCCTTCTTTTGGGCTCCCGCAGGAAGGTGAAGATGAATATCGATAGAATCCGGTACCTTGAGAGGGTCGATGCCCCGCCCTGCCGTGATCCCAAGTTCGAATGCATGGGATTTCACCCAGCTAAGGGCAATCTCTCCGCTTTCCTTGATGACATCCCCCAAACTACCTGTGAGCTTCAGTCTCCCAGAGCCGGGGAGAGCAGTGCTTTCAACAGGCAAAATCCCTCCTTCACCCATCCCGGTGACAACAAGTCCATAGACGACACCGCGTTTCTCCTCTCGCTCTCGTTCTTCGCCATCCCACCGAGGCACGCCAAGGATCTTCTCCAATTCGTTCTCCTCAAGGACACTGCGCCACCCCTCGTGGTTCCCCCCCTCCCTTGCGCCAGCATCGAGGTACTCTGCCCATTCCACAGCCTTAAACCTGACGACAGCACCGATAGCACGTTCAAGACTCCGTACGCCCGCTTCGCGAGTATATACTGTGGCAATATGAAGTAAGGCATCATCAGTAAGCTCGAGCTGCGACGGTATTAATCCATTCGCTTGAATTTGTTTTGGAAGGAGGAACCGCCTGGCGATATGCAGCTTCTCGTCATAGGTATATCCAGACAACTCGACAACTTCACAGCGATCGAGCAGTGGAGCAGATATCGTCTCGAGCGTGTTTGAGGTACAGATGAAAAGCACCTGACTGAGATCAACAGGGACATTGATATAGTGATCCTTTTGTTTACTGATAAGTGATTATTCCGAGAACATTGCGGTGACTAATACTTGCATTGAATGAGTGATTCTGTTCGGGGTCGAGCACCTCCAGCAAAGCAGCTGACGGATCACCATGAAAATTGCTGTGACCGACCTTGTCGATTTCATCGCTTAGGAAAAGGAAGTATGTAGTCAAGGACGGTTTACCACCACACAAAGAACGCACAGTAAAACGACAGGATCACTCCTCCCAGCTTTTCGAAGAGCCTGGACGATCATGCCGGGGCCGGACGCAACGTATGTTCTGCGATGTCCTCTGCAGACAATTTGTTCATCTATTCATCGTGACCTGAAGCATACCTACCTTATCTCGGCCTCGTCACGCACACCGCCGAGCGATATTCGCTGAAAGGGTCGATCTAATGCCTTTGCGATTGACTGACCGAGTGAGGTCTTTCCTGTCCCTGGTGGGCCAACAAACCTTCGGGTTCAACAAATTTGATTTAGTATTTAGCATCCAAATAACCATTGCCTCTTACAATAATATTGGACCTTTCACGCCTTTCTTCCTCTTGGATGAGGATAACTTGGGGGGTTCCACGGAAGTCGAACTTTCTCGCGAGGCACTACCAGGGACAAGTGCACGGCTAGTATTGGACCAATCTGCGGAATCCTTGTCTTGCTCGCGCGCAGGCCCTTCAATTGCTGTGATTGAGGTCGACGGCGGGGCTTCATCAGCAATCGCGTGCAATCGGACGACTGCAAGGAATTCTATGAGACGACGTTTAATTTGCTCTAAACCATAGTGGTGTGCATCGAG
>JBBPTZ010000405.1:0-23120 GCA_038094315.1 Phylloporus cf. tubipes | reverse complement strand
CGAGAGAAGGATAGCCTCAATTGAAGCGTATGGCCATACCATCTGCATGACTGTGTTCCAATGAACACAACAGCACACCCTCACTGACTTCACCTGCTACCAGACGAGCGCCAGACCATGACGATGAGTGTGAGGGTGACACAACTGCATGCCACTGTGACAATGATGACACCAACACGGCTAACTAGTACCTCACTGTCACCACTGCATCACTTGGTGAGCACCAGATGATGATGACAATGGGCACAAGGGCAATGCGAGCATGTGCCACCATATGACAATGGTGCCCCTACCCTTACCCTGTTGCTAGTGAGGACAACACAGCAGTGGCCACATTTCACCACCACCACTGTATTGACAATGACAATGATGCCCCCAATGAGATCAACATGGCAGTGGAGGCGGTGTTAAACTTGGATCTTCCTAGGGGGAAGTCTGGAGTTTTCAGAGTGTTGGAGGTACCAAGGGGTACGGGGCAAGTTGGAGAGGGGCAAGGACTCTTGGCACAGGACTTATGTGTCACGCCCTTGTACTCATGGTCCTCAGAGTCGGAGGTCAGAGGAGAGTCTTAGAGACTCAAGTGCGGGAGGACAGGAGGAAGTTAATTTGATATTTGAACTAAGGAAAGTACAGAGTGAAGTACATAGTTTATATACGTCCAGAGTTACACTGGATTCATAAGCCGGAACGGAGGGTTACCGGAGTATTACAAATATTAGTAAGATGGAACTAGGAATGAGTAAGACAGGAACGTATATACCGGAGTACTGGAGCTGTGCGAAGCACAGGTCTATTGGGAGGGAATGAGAAGTGAAACTAATACAAACAGAGTAAGTAAGAACAAGGATCTACAAAAGAGGAACAGGAATGGTCCAAGGGTCAGGTGACCTGAGGATAGGGGAAATCACACTGGAGTTGGTGTGGAGTTGAGGAGCGGAGACTGGAGTTGGACTTGTAGAAAGCGGCATATGACAGGCGGTCACCACACCACAGCCACCACGATGAGGATGACATGGTGGCAGCAACCACCATGTGGCTACCACCACTGCCATGTCATCAGCAACAATGAGGAGACAACACCCCCTATCCTGTTGCTGATGGGGACAATGAGATGATGCCCCCACTCTGTTGCTGTCGAGGATGACACAGCAGTGATGGCAGCAGCCACCACTACCACTACCACCATGTCAAGGGCGGTGGTGTGGACAATGAGACAACACCCCCCACCTGTTACTGATGACAGGGACAAGGCAATGCAAGTGTGTGCCACTACACGACAACAACAACACCCCCTACTCTGTTACTGACAAGGACAACATGGTGGTGGCAGTGGTCTTCACACTACCCAATCACCATCATGTTGATGATGGTGACAAGACAATGCCTGTTGCCGATGAGAATGACACAGCGGTGGTGGGGGCCACCACATGGCCACCACCATCATATTAACGACCACAACAACACATCCTGTCCAGCCCATGTCGTTGGCAAGGATGATGCACCACAATTGAGGAGCTGGGATGGTGATACACTTGATGTACTGTAATATTTGTAATGTACAATGTCTTTTCATACATTGAGCCATGGCCTAGGCCTAAGCTTGGGCTTTCAAGCCAGGCTGGGCTGTTTTTGAGGGCCTGGGGGGCCTGGAGCCTGGCCCAAGATTTTGTGAGGCTGCTAGCCCTCTGAGCCAGGCCAGAGCCAGGGCTTTTGGGCTGAGCTAGGCCGCAACATCACTAATTGGAAGGGGTGAGAGTGGTTGCAATGAAAATTCTCACATAGGAGTCTGTTTTCATGCTTTCTGCTTTCTGTTGTTGGTGTTCTTGACTGGTTCCTTAGTGCTTTCAGGGGCAGAGACCACGAAATCCTTGGTGGATATGTCATCGGGTGGGGCAGCTAACTGGGCCTCGAACTGGTGCTCCATTTTCATGAGGTCATCATTTTCCTCTGCTGCCATTCTAGTGGGTTTGGGGACCAATCCACTGGGACTCCCAAATAGTGCCTTGCTGAGAACTATAGTAAGCAGTTTACATCATAGCAATTACTTACTCATTGTAACAACTTAATAAATTGTTGGCCCATTTCCAGTTCTTTGTCTCACAGATTAGACAGATAATTCAGTAGTAGTAGTCATGGTAATTGAAGAGTGCGTCTTGTTTGCTCCATTTTTCAGTGGAAGAAACCATAAAACATGCCTAGGTAGATTAATGAACCAATCTGACCATTCAAAAATATACTCATACTTAAATGGCTGCATAAGCAATATGCTTGGCCTCAACTTGCTGCATGTGGTGAATCTGTTATGATTCTTTCTTTCTTTATCATGCTTGTCATCTTTGTAGTACTCAGCCTATTCCAGCAATGTGTTGGACGCTCATTTCTTTCAGCCAGTTACTACTATACCCATATTTCCTATTCTCCTATCGCCATTTGCATGCTAACCGGCTTCTTTCCATTCACTCCTACTTATCTCTTATCATAGATGCTTTGTCATGAATGTTCCATAACATTCTGTGATCTTCTCTTCCCACTTATGTCATCTTCTCTTCTTTATAGTTTATAAACCTGTCGACTCTGTACCATAGCTTCTCACACTTGTCTTTCTCATACTACCACCTGAATCCAAGCGCCTTTTTATCCTGTTCCTAAGCCGTGCTTAGGCCTTGTGCCATCTAAAGTCTTGGGTCCACTTTTGAGTGACCTTTGTGTTGCTTCAACTGTCGTCGTTGCGCAACACCCCTTTGTCCCTCAAACCCCTTGGTATCCCCCAAGGATCTCCATCTCCCTGCATATCGCAACAAACACCTGTTGCTAGAAAATCCCTAGGACCTCCTGTCTCCTTGTCCTCCACCTTCAGGTCTCACGAGACTACAGTTGCCTCTACCCAGGTCAAATGTAACAGAATCTTGGCATTGCCGGCATGAGTGCCCTTGACATGTTCTGACAATGCAAAGGAGGAAGATGTAAATATGTGTTTCATGACCTATCAGATATTGTTAGTAAGGACTGACGTCGTAATTGACAAATGTACTTACTCACTGGATCAAAAAACCTCAAAACAACCCCTTGCTGATCAGATTAGGGTTATACTCTGAGCCAAGGTTATCCCCAGCATATACATGTGCTGGCCAGAGGTTTGCTGTGATGTTGTATGGGTTGGATGGATCTTTGAACTTTTTGAACATCCTGTAGTTCTTGAAGCTGAGCATTCTTGTCCTATGAAGTAAGTACTTACATGCAGGGATTAGCTTTGTATTCCTGTAGGTACTTGACAGGACAAAGCATGGGACTGAGCTGTTTGTGGACAAAACCCATTTGTGCACATCCTGCCTTTATATCAGCAGTAGCCAGTGGATAAACAACCTGTTTCTCTGGGTGAGGTGCTGCATATGTTCCAGTTACCTTGCGTAAGCAATGTCCATCTTCTGAACAGATGTGCGTGATCATGGCTTGCATCTGGACAAAAAATGAGTATACTTGGCGAAGGCAGTAAGGTACCTACCTCTTTAATGATCCGGTTTAATTTGCCTGTTTTCTTCTCATTTGTCACATGCCGCTTTTCTACAAGTCCAACTCCGGCCTCTGCTCCTCAACTCCACACCAACTCTGGTGTTATTTCCCCTATCCTCTGGTCACCTGACCCTCAGACCATTTCTGTTACTCATATGTATATCCTTGTTCTTACTTACTCTGTTTGTACTAGTTCCGCCTCTTGTTCTCCTCTGGGAGCTGTGCGAAGCACAGCTCTGGTATTCCGATACATCTCCTTTCCATCTTACTCAGTCTTAGTTCCATATTACCAATATTTCCAATACTCCGGTAATAGTCCATTCCAGCTTAGAAATCCGGTGTACCTCCAGAGTATATAAACCCTGTACTATTCACTATAGATACTCAGTTTGAATATCGATTTAACTACCTCCTGTTCTCCTGCACTTGAGTCTTTAAGACTCTCCTCTCTGACCTCCGACTCCGAGGACTGCGAGTACAAGGGCACGACACATAAGTCCTGCGCCAAGAGTCCTCACCCCTCTCCAACTCGCCCCGTACCCCTTGGTACCTCCAACACTCCGAAACTCTGGACTTCCCCCCAGGAGGATCCGGGTTTAACATCATTGATGAGCTGCTGCATGTATGGCGCATGAATCATTAGGTAGCTGAAGGTTCACAGGTAGTGGTCCCTCTTCTTATTATCACTGGTGATGGATTTTCAGTGCATATATGCACCAAAGGTGGCGGAAACATACATTTTGCCCAAGATTCTGTCTTGTCTCATTTGCTCAACTTCAGCTTCTTCGATACCACCAGATTTGGCCACCTGGTCTTGCTCGAGTAAGAGGGCCACCTTGATGACCTCACTAAGATCACAGAAGGCATCAAGCCCTTGAGGGATGTAGTGTGCAACTGACAAGCAGTTCCATAGTTTATTTTGGTCCACTTTGACCTTATTGTCTTTCCTGGGTCAGAGGTCAGTATTATGAACACAGACGCACTTGAATAATCATTTACTTAGCTTTACCTTGCTTCTCGCCACTCTTCTCACCACTTGGATAAGCAAGTTTCTTCAAGGTAGAGCTGCCACCAGGTTAGTAATGCTTACTGATTGAACTGTACTTACCTTGTATCACTCAATTTCTTGGTAGTTGGAACACTTGGCTGACGATAGTCCTGTGGTAATGTAGGTGGAGATGTGCGGCCTGGTGTCTTGTCATCTGAAATCTCTGAGGGATGTAAGGATGGCATGCCAGAGATGGAAATGGTCTGGGGTCAAGGGGTGAACTTGGTGCCTATCTTCGCAATTTTCCCACACATCGGAAGTAGTGTGATTGTGGAATCAAAGTACAATTTCTCGAGATGAGTAATGCATACAGGCATAATACATGACATTGCTGCAATTTTCTATCCTTCTATAACCCTCACCTCAGCAGGAAATGTAGTAAGCATAGTGAACTTGGAAATTGAGTCTTTGGAATCAATTGCTCATAACGCATGAGGGACCCGAACTGGCAGCCAGACATATTCCAAGTTGTCAAGAAACTTTGGTTTTGGAGGCACTTTCAAGTTGTCCTTTGGGATCCCATTGAGCATGACAGGAATTGCATCAATTGTGAGCATCTTGTCAGAGTCATCATCGCTTTCCTCATTCTTGTGGTCACTGTCATATGCTGCTTTCTACAAGTCCAACTCTGGTCTCCACTCCTCAACTCCACACCAACTCCGGTGTGATTTCCCCTATCCTCTGGTCATCTGACCCTCGGACCATTTCCGTTACTCACATGTATATCCTTGTTCTTACTTACTCTGTTTATACTAGTTTCGCTTCTTGTTCCTTCTGATAGACCTGTGCTTTGCACAGCTCTGGTACTCCAGTGTTTATGTTCCTGTCTTACTCATCCCCTTGTTCCATCTTACTAACATTTGTAATACTCCAGTAACACTCCGTTCCGGCTTAGCAATCTGGTGTACCTCCGGAGTATATACATTTAAACCCTGTAATATTCACTGTAGATACTCAGTTTGAATATCGAATTAACTTCCTCCTGTTCTCCCACACTTGAGTTTCTAGACTCTCCTCTTTGACCTCCGACTCTGAGGACCACAAGTACAAGGGCGCAACACATAAGTCCTGTGCCAAGAGTCCTCACCCCTCTCCGACTTGCCCCGTACCCCTCGGTACCTCCAACACTCCAAAACTCTGGACTTCCCCCCAGGAGGATTCAAGTTTAACAGTCACTGTTCAAGGTATTCATAAAGAAGATCAACTAAAAATGTAATTGCTCACAGCGTAGGTATTTTGATTGTAATGTATGCACCATTGGCACACTCCTGGGTTGAATTCTTCATGGCCGTGGGAGGTAATTTGGTGTTGTCCTCAGAGTCGCTACTGAACCTGTCGTCATGTTCAATAGCATAGCTTTTAACATCCTTAAGCCTTAGAACAATCTTCTGCACTTCATTGTTAATATAGGATCTCTTGGCTAAAAACTCAACTTACCAATGGACCTGGCTGGTCAATGCTGCAGTTGACAATGTATGTCGGCCAGTTGGAGAGGAGATTTCCAACTTCAAGGACAATAACATTGTCCTGTTTGAGTGTGATGGCTAGTGAACCAGACTGTTGCTTGATACCATTGATGATAGACTGCATGTGTCATATGCTGCTTTTACAAGTCCAATGTTACGCGTAGCGTTGCGAACTGAGATCCGGAACGTCGGACGCAGCCGAGGTTCAATCCAAGGGGGCGGACGACGGAGCGGTCGTCGGGTCGAAGGTGAACGAGGGGAGTTCGCTAGGAATCGCCTAGGAACTTACAGAGTAACTCAAGAGCGTACAGTGGCTCACAGAAGTCCGGGGGTTTGTTCAAGAAACAACGCTAGATTGCGAGAGTTACCATAGCCGAGTACAGGAGCGAGTACATAAAGCTAAGACAAGGTAGCGAAGAGCACTAATCGGAAGAAAGTATGACTAAGGTATAAGTGCTGCATGACAAGGCGGCAGTCAAGTAGTATGTAAGGTAACAGCGGAGTCGTAGGAACAAGACGACGGCAAAAAGATACGTACTCGAGAGAGGAATAGGGGTGCGGGGGGGGGATCTACGCAAGCGTGGAAGCTAGGTAGAGTGTCAGAAAGGAGAGAGAAACAGGAGGCAGCGAGGAAAAGGGGAAAAACCGTAACATCCAACTCTGGCCTCTGCTCCTCAACTCCACACCAACTCTGGTGTTATTTCCCCTATCCTCTGGTCACCTGACCCTCAGACCATTTCTGTTACTCATATGTATATCCTTGTTCTTACTTACTCCATTTGTACTAGTTCCGCCTCTTGTTCTCCTCCAGGAGCTGTGCAAAGCACAGCTCCAGTATTTCGGTACATCTCCTTTCCATCTTACTCAGTCTTTAGTTCCATATTACCAATATTACCAATACTCTGGTAATAGTCTGTTCTGGCTTAGAAATCCAGTGTAACTCCGGAGTATATAAACTCTGTAATATTTGTTGTAGATACTTCAGTTCGAATATCGATTTAACTATCTCCTGTTCTCCCACACTTGAGTCTCTAGACTCTCCTCTCTGACCTCCGACTCCAAGGACCGCGAGTACAAGGGCGCGACACATAAGTCCTGCACCAAGAGTCCTTGCCCCTTTCCAACTTGCCCCATACCACTCAGTACCTCCAACACTCCAAAACTCCGGACTCCCCCCCAGGAGGATCTGAGTTTAACAGCATGGCAGATAGAGCCTAGCTGAATTCAAACTCAGCCACATCATTGGTACTAGGTACATAGTACCAAAATGGTAGTCATCTTGTAATGTGCTATCACAATCACAATGCTGACTTCAAGCTTAATGCAGCAGTGGACCAGGAGCCTCCAGGAAGATGTGGATCGAACTCAGAATAAGATCCTTTGGTTGGATGGATCTGTACAGATAGAGTGTGAGCCCCAACTGTACATCCTGCCCTCCAAGTCCAAGTTCTCTGACTCATCTGATAATGCCAAACCACAAATGTCTGTCCTGTGGGGCCATGTTTCCTTCTTAGAAAAAGCTCTCTGCACACAAGCCTCAGTGCAAGAACTCAACAGAACTCAGGCAGCAAGTTTTTGAGCAAGATAGACCTGAGAAATGTGTTTGTCACATATCACCAACCTTTTCTGAGGCCGTGGACTCTCTTGAGCTCATGGGAGACCCTATTGAACCACAACCATACTTGCATGATGATGTATGTCATTTTATTGTTATTTTTCTAGATACTAATAACATTCACTAGGTATTAATGACTGATTTATCCCCCTCCCACAATGCATCACCAACTTCAATTCATTCCAAATGCTCTGGTCACCAAATCTGTATGTCCATACAGTATGTAGGTTTTCTTCCTGGTACAGCAACCCACTTAGAGCATATACTGCCAACATTGCGGCAGAAATGGGGTCATCAGCTTGCCAGTCCATCCCTGCCTCAATCCACAACACCCAGTATGTCTGAAGAATCAGATTCCTCCAGCTCTAAGGACACCCTGTTTACCACAGAACTGGACACATTGGGGATGTACTGTGTGTACCCCATCCAACCAACACATGCACCTATTGACATGCTGAGCAATGTCACTGATGCCCCAAGCCTTGAGCAAAATTCTGGCCCCGGCAATACTATCACACATCCTGTCCCACCAGCACCAGACCTTTTCATGCCATTCACTAATTCATCATGTGGGCTCCTGATGGCACATCACTATTCTGGAAGTAGTTTAGCATCTGCATCTAACCTTGACCAGCTCCTAAGATTTTTGAATCATCTGCTCTTTCATGTGCCTGATACTCACTTTTTTTCCCATGCCTATGAGGCTGAACGGCTTGAAAAACACCTGGAAGATCCCACCAATCCATTTCACAAGGAGCATGGATGGAAATCTTCAACAGTCAAGATCTGGCTTCCAAAAGAAGGCTATCCTTTTGACTCAGAAGATGACACACCTGAACTCAAAATCCCTGGTATCTATCACCACGATCTAACTGACATCATCTGCTTTGTATTTGAAGATGAGGTCTTTGAAATGTTCAACACTACCCCATTCATGCAATACTGGAAGTCTGGCAATCATACTGAAGAGGTTTTTTCTGAGGATTATGCATCTGCTAAGATGCGGGAGGCTTATGCCAAGGTAAACGCATTACCACACGAACCCAACAATGATCTTGAGCGAGTTGTCGCTTCATTAATGATGTGGTCCAATGCAACACAGCTCACAAACTTTGGGACCACATCACTATGGCCTTTCTACCTGTTCTTTGGGAACAAATCAAAGTACACATGAGGGAAGCCAACATTGCACACATATCACCACATTGCATATATTCCGAAGGTATGATTACTATGATACATGATGGTGCTGACTTGTACATTTGTTCTAGCTCCCAGCCAACTTTCAAATGCACTACATGTTCCATCATGGCATTGCTGCCACTTCACAGGTATTTACGCACTGTAGGCATGAGTTATTCCAGGCTATATGGGGCTTACTTTTGAATGAGAAGTTCATGGAGGCCTATCACCATGGACTTGTCATCCATTGTCATGACAGAGTTACTTGTCGAGTATATCCATGATTCTTTAGCTACTCTGCAGACTACCCTGAAAAGTCTGAAAAGTGAGTATGAAAACTTTGTATTGGATATTCTAATGGTGTTACAGAGTGCTATTCTCAGGAATAAAATTTTTAGGGTAACATCCCTGCCCACAATGCTTGGTGGAGAAGTGTGAGCTCAACAAGATGGGTCAAGTGCCTGATATGAAATCACGTATCAAATGTAAACATGTTGATGACGCATCATGATGTGCATGCATTCAGTTGGCATGACAGCTAATTTTCAGGAAAGTGGCACCTGTCAATGGTACCCATGTCAAGAAACTCCTCAATGACTACTCATATGTTCCAGTCATTGTATGTATACTTGAAATTCGTACCCAATCATACTGATACTCTATCTAAAGAATACTTTTTCCAACCACTTTCACAACAGCAGCCTGAATTTCTTCAAGTTGTTTGTTGTTGACATGTTACATGAGTTTGAACTCAGTGTCTGGAAGGTGATATTTACTCACTTACTACAGATTCTTATTGTGGCTGGAGGGAAAAGGATCCAACTTCTCAATGAAAGGTAAGCAAAATCTTTTCTAGGAGATTAGTCTGACATCAGCAAAAGTGGACTGAGTCTGTGGGCACTGTGTGACACTGTACAGTATGCTACAGTGGTCACAGTGTCACAAAAAGGTCCCCCTCTATGCAGTGGATTACAGAGTCAGAAAAGCTGTGTAGTCATCATGATCATGGCCTGTTTGTAAGCGCTGTACAGTGTGCACAGTTGCGGCTCATCTGTGGGCACCACACATCCCCTACAGTATGCTACAAAAGTTTCCTTTTTTTTTTCTTTTGGACCCACACTTTTTATTTCAAGTAGTAGAAAATAATATATTGTTCTACTAATACTATATACATTGCAACTAAAGTAGTAGAGGACGATGACATTGTGATGATTGCAGTTGTGACCTTCATGTTGTCACCACATCACCCTCAAGTTTGCTGCACTCCTGTTATTCTGGTGACAACATGGTGGTAGTGGTCACATGTCACTGCCACTGCACTGTGTCATCCTCATTAACGATATGGTGAGGGCCGGACAAGATGCATTGTCCCCGTCAGTAACAAGGTGGGGCATCGTCTTCTCATTGTCCCTATCAACATGGTAGTGGTGGTGGCCATGTGGTGGCCACTGCCACCATCTGGGAGGCATCATCTCCTCATCATCACCATCATGATGATGGTGGTGGTGTGATGGCTGCTGCTGCTGTGTTGCTGTCATTGTTGACATGGTGCTGTGGTGGTCATATGGTCACCATGCCGTCCTTGTCTGGAGGGCAGTTGCATATCTTGTCACCATTGACATGGTGGTGGCTGCACAGTGACCACTGCTACTGCTGTGTTGTCCTTGTCAGGGGTGTCATCTCCCCATCACCATTGTCATCGGCACAGTGCTGGTGCTGGTGTGGTGGCCATCACCATGTTGTTCTCATCTCAGCAAGGTAGGAGTGTCATCTCGTCTCGCCCTCCTCATTGTCATTGACATGGTGGTGGTCATGTGGTAGCTGTTGCCACCATGTCATTGTCATCATTGTCAACACAGTAGTGGTGGTGGTGTCGTATCGTCCTCATCCTTGTTGACATGGTGGTGACCACTGCCACCATATCATCTTCATCTGGGGGGTGTACTGTCGTTGTCATCATCAGGGTGGTGGTTATGGCCTCTACCAACATGTCATCCTCATCAGGGGCATCATCGATACAGTGGTGGTGGTGGCTGTGTGGTAACCGTCATCGCCATGTCATCCTCGTTCACAACAGAGTGGGGGGGGCATCATCTCACCCTCATTGTTACTGTCATTGTGGTTGTGTGGTGACCACTACCGTGTTGTCCTCATCAACATGGTGGTGGTGGTGGTGGTGATGATGAGGTGATGGCCACTGTCACCATGTCATCCCTGTCAACAACACAGAAGGGAAACATGTCATCATCAATGCAGTGGGGGCTGGGGGGAAACACACTTTCTTCATCAAGGGGAGGTGCTGGGACACCATGTCGTTGTCATCAGTGGTAGTGGCACTGTGGGGGCTCCGATCATCATTGTCATCAATATGGTGAGGGGAGGTGCTGGGAGATCATATCACTGTGCCCTCATCATCAGAACACAGCGTTGTTGTCAATACAGTGGGGGCTGGGTGGGACACATCATCATCATCATCATCAGTACGGTGGAGGGAGGGGCTGGGACACACCGTCATTGTTACAATTCACCCCTTTTCTTCCTTCCTCTTCTTATGGACATCGTTTCCTTTTCCCTATGATGACTCACTTCCTTCACATCAGCCAATTACTCATCACTTGCTAGTCATCATTTCTTTCCACCCTATAGCATTTCTTTCTCTATGCTTAGTCATATTCCTTCGACGTTGTTCCACAACATTCCTTTCCTATCTTGACAGTAGTTTCCTTTTACATCTTTGGTCCGTGCATTTTCCACTTCCCCTTAAATACTAGTTACACGTACATGTACACCTTAAGCTATTTCTACTTGGAATACACCAAGCTGATCGCCTACTACAAGTCTGTCTCGTTGTTCACCTAGCTGTTCTCCTTGACTCACTGCTTCCCCGTAACCTCTTCACTCCAACAACTAGTCAGGCCTACGCCTCTAGGGTAACTCCATGCCCAGTCTAGCTCACACTTCTGGCCATCATACACACTATCCAAGTCTACACTCACCCTTATCCAGGTCAAGTGTAACAGTCATCATCATCATCATTGTCAACACAGTGGGGAACTGGATGGGACGCATTGTCATCACCATCATTGGGGTGACAAGGGACAAGTGGTCAGGCTCAAAATGGTAAGGCAATGGTGGGGGACGAGCAGTCAGGCCCGAAATGGCAAGGTGGAGGTGGAGTCACTTGGATGTGGAGAAAGAGGAGTTGTCATGACGAGTGTGACACAAAATGAACTTGATTATGTAATGTGACTCGCACAAAAAAACACAAGACCCAGCCCATTAAGAATGGTAGTCTAATTAGGATTTGCTATTACTAGTATCTATGTATCTATGTAGTTACTACAGTCCCTGTCAGCACTGTGCTGCCAAGCCACTGTGCCATATTGTGATGAACTGTGACATAGTGTGGGGGCAGGTGCCTGTCACATTGCTCAGCTATAGTGCTGTTGCACTGTGCCACCGAGCCAATGTGTCAACTGTGACAAACTGTGACATGTTGTGATGCCAGGGTCCTGTCATATTTCTCAGCTGTCAAGCTGTCAGTTGCTGTAATCAATATGCCATTTTTGGCTGTGTTCTGTAGTAATCTGTAGTAATACTGTAATATGCTGTAACTCTGGACAGCCTGTGGTATAATTAGGGTTTTGCTGATGGACATTATTTGAGTTATCAAGGTGTACTGACATTCAGCAGGGCCACAATACAAAGATTTCATGCAAATGTCTCAGCAATGAGTAACCTTGGAGCATGAGATTTTGAAGATATTTTACAGGTAAGCTTACACATTATGCTCAAAAATGATGGATTATAGTCTATTTGACAGTGTGCAATGAGCTGCTTCGAGAAGCTACTACCTGAACCACACAATCAGTGTGTTTTGGACATGCTATTTGACTTGGCCATATGGCACACATATGCCAAGTTACGGCTTCACACATCTGACACTGTTTCATTTTTCAAACAGGCCATGGTCATCCTCTGCAAGTCAATCTACAAGTTTCTCACAACAACCTGTGAATATTATGAAACATTTGAGCTTCCACAAGAGACAAGTGTGCATGGTCACCAACAGGCCAAAGTTGCTGTGAAGACAGGGCAAACCTGACCAGCAAATTCACTGGAACAGAAACAGTGCAAGCTCAACTTGCAGACCTACAAGTACCATGCTCTCAGAGATTATCCAAAGATAATTCGCACAATGGGCATGACAGACAGCTACTCGACACAGCCTGTGAGACATTATTCATTTGGTCTGAACTATGTACTGATTTGACAGGGTGAATTGGAACATCAATACGTAAAACAGCAATATCCCTGAACATCAAAGAACTTGAAAACCTTGCTTGCTTCCATGAGCAAGCAAAAGTCACAAGAGCACTATATGAGCAAGGTAATGAAAAAACTATTTGACATCCCCAGGGAGAGTTCAAAACGAGCGCAGGAGGATGATGCAGGGCATTTCCACACATTCCCCACCGAACATTACTACATATCAAAGGTTTTGAGAGACAAGTTTAACCTTAGTGTGTGGTTGAAGGATCATGCTGGTGATCGTGCCATTAAAGTAGGTCATTTGAACTTTTAACAATACTAATCACTGATATTTTGATATAGGACTTTGCCATTTGTTTAAAGGACCATCTCCTCACACAATTGAGGAATATTCAGTATACAGACAATGACTTGGAGTTCTCAGACAAAGATTGTGACTTGGTCTCGATTGTGGAGAACAAGATCTCTGAACACAAAGTCCTACACATCAACTACACAACATATGACCTCTGACAAAAGCAAGACTCCATCACACCACACACGCACCCAGACGTCATGGTTATATCCCAAAAGACAAGCAAAGAACGTCATCCATACTGGTATGCCTGTGTAATCTGTATATTTCATGTCGATGTGTGCTATTATGGAGACAAGTCACGTGGAGAGGACATGTGGCAATTCAATGTGTGTTATGGTTGTGCTATTATGTCAGTCTGTTTTTCTCTTTTCCTTTGCCTACTCCAACCCCGGCCCCTGCTGGGAACATTATCTCTTTGTTGTATCATTGATCCGGCAGTGTCTCTACCCCACTTTCTGGCCTGATGCCATTCCTTCAGATCCTACCAGACCAGGCCCTGGATTTATTCCTTGACCTTTGTGTACCTTCCTTGGACAGCTTCTCTCCTCCGCTGCTTCTTTCACAACAGCATCATCTTCCCACTTCATTCCCATTTACTCATACATATTGACCAATCTGCAGTAGTTCTGTCTGATTCTACGGACTTCCTTTGCTTACATACATACGAGTATTTATACCAACACTGCATGTATCTTAGTCTCCATTCTTGATCTTCGCAATCTAGTGTTGTTTCTTGAACCACCCTGGACTTCTACTAGCCACTGCATGCTACTGAAGTGCTCTGAGTGTTCCAAGGCGATTCCTTGTGAACCCTGTTTGCATACCTTCGACTGTCGACTGCCCCTATTGACCGTATCCTCAGATTGAGCCTTGGCTACTCCTGTTGCTCCGGATCTCGTTCGCAATGCTACACGTAACAATGTGTTATTTGTACATTGGTTCAGACAGAACACATCATTGCTGTCAGGTTTTAGCACACAATGCCTCCCAAAGATTGGCTTTCTACCTAAAGACAACCCAGACACATTCGGATTCTTGAATCCAAACAACATCATATGAGGGGTACATCTCATCCCCTTGTACTGGAATGGACTAACAGAAGACTTGCTGGGCCTGTCATTTTGCCATCCTGAAGAGAAAACAATAACAAGGACTGGTGCTTATTCGACATCAATATGTACTAATCCTATTTATTTATCTTGCACACCTGCTGACCCAGTTATACTAGCTTCATCAATCATGACATGTTTATATGGTTCTGTGGCAGTGGTATTGGCCATATTGCCTCACAAAGGTGGGATGAGTTCCTTCAAGCAGACAAACACCCTGGGAGCAATTGACAATATCAGAGAATGACCTTGGATGTTGAAGATGACAGAGCTGATGATTCAAACTTGAAGAGCCTTGGTGGGGAAGAAGAAATGGTTGGTGGTGGCAGCACCGAGGGTGAGAATGAGAACGAAGAGGGTGCTGGTGATGATGACAGCAATGATGGTGATGACAACAATGATTTGGACAGTGACAGGACTACTGCAGATGAGGAAGAGGAACTCAACATCTGCAAACTGATTCTAAGCTGTGAGGCTCTGTACAGCTCTGTACAGGGTGCTACAGTGGTCACAGTGTCACATAAAGGTCCCCCCCTATGCAGTCACACCACAGAGCCCACAGTGCTGTACAGATTCAGAAAGCTGTGCAGCGCCAGAATTTCCATGATCACTGTGTAGCACATACAGTGCCCACAGGTACCTATGGGTGGACAAAATTCTACTTTTCCTTTTCTTTTCTTTTCGGACACTTCTCTCAATGTTCATGTACAATATATATATTATTTCTACTAAGGTACATTGTACATACAACATGTTGTTATTGTCGTCATTGTCAATACAGTGGTGTGATGGCCACTGCTGCTGTGCCATCGTTGTCAACATAGCAGTGGCATGGTCGCCATGTCGCTGTGCTGTCCTCGTCTGGGGGGCATTGTTGAGTTGTCGTTGAATGGTGGTGGCCATGTGGTGACCACTGCCACCGCCGTGTCGTTCTCATCAGGGGCGTCATCATCGGCATAGTGGTGGCATGGTCACCATGTCACCATGCCATCCTCGTCTGGGAGGCGTCATCAAGTTGTCATCAACATGGTGGTGGCTGTGTGGTGACTGCTGCCACCACCGTGTCGTCCTTGTCAGGCAAGTCGTCATCAATATGGTGGTGGTGGTGGGGGTGTGGTGTGACGGCTGCTGCTGCTGTGTCGTCATCATTGTTGACATGGTGTGATGGTGGTGGTTGCATGGCCACCATGTTGTCCTCATCTGGGGGGCATGGTCCCGTCGTCATCGACATGGTGGTGGTGGTGGTCACATGGTCACCGTGCTGTCCTCATTTGGGGGGCGGTTGCGTATCTTATCACCATTGCCATCGACACAGTAGTGGTGGTGGCCACTGCCACTGCCGTGTCATCCTTGTCAGGAGTGTTATCTTCCTGTCACTATTGTCATCAGCACAGTGGTGGTGGTGGTGTGGTGGCCATCACCATGTTGTCCTTGTCTGCAGCAAGGTGGGAGCGTCATCTCATCTCACCCTTCTCGTTGTCATCATCACCGTTGACATAGTGGTGGTGGCCACTGTGTCATCCTCATGGGGGGGCATCCTTGTTGTCGACACAGTGGTGGTGGTCACATGGTAGCCATTGCCACTGTGTTGTTCTCGTCAGGGATGTCAACTCATCGTTGTTGTCATCAACATGGTAGTGGTGGTGGTGTGGTGGCCACTGCCACCATCATGTCATCCTCATCCTCATCGACATGGTGGTGGCTGTGTGGTGGCCACTGCTGCTGTGTTGTCCCAGTCAACTCTTCCTCCTCCTCGTCGAGTGGTGGCCATGTGGTGGCTGCTGCTGCCATGTTATCTTCATCTGGGGGGCATACCGTCATTGTCGTCATCAGGGTGGTGGTTGTGGTGCGATGATCGCCTCCACCAATGTGTTATCCTCATCGGGGGTGTTGTTGATACAGTGGTGGTGGTGGTGTGACAGCTGCTGCCACTGTGTCATCATTGTCATCGACATGGTAGGACATGGTGACCCTGTGCCATCCTTGTCAGCCATAGGGTAGGGGTTGTCGCCATCATCGTTGTGTGGCGGCACACAGTCACATTACCCTCATGCCTGTTGTCGTCATGGTGGCATGCAGTTGCGTCGCCCACATCACCCTCATGCACGTCTGGTGGTAAGTGAGGCTTGTGAGGGTGCCATTGTGTTCATTGGAACACAGTGGCATGCGAGGTGATGGTAGAAGATGAGTGGTCAGGCTCAAATGGTGAGGCAAAGGTGGGGGACAAGCATTTGGGCTTGAAATGGTGAGGCAGAGGCAAGTCATTAGGGTGTGGGGGAGTTGTAATGAGCGTGACAACAAAGTAAATGTGATTATATAATGTGACCCACCAAAAAAATTCCAAGTCCCTTGCCAATTAGGAATGGTAGGCTAATTAGGAATTACTATACTAGTACCTACGTAGTTACTACAGTCCCTGTCAGCACTGTGTGCTGTCACACTGTGCTGTTGAGCCGGTGTGCCATACTGTGACTACCTGTGACATATGTGGGGCCAAGTGCCTGTCACATTGCTTGGCTATAGTGCTGTCGCACTGTGCCACCAAGCTGGTGTGCCATAATGTGACAGGATGTGGGACTGGGTGCCTTGTCACATGGCTCAGCTGTAGTGCTGTCAGCTGCTATAACCATCTGCCATTTTTGGTTGAATTCTGTAGTAATGCTGTCATATTTAGTCACATTCTGTAATAATCTGTACTAATGCTGTCATATGCTGTAAAGTCTTACAGCCTGAGCTAAAGAGTGCATTTTGCAGATGGATGACAACGTGTTAGTTTGGGAAGGCTACAGAGCACTGTAGTTACAACCCAACTAGCCTCAGATATTGCCTGTTATATTGAACAGACCACTTGGTCGTTTGGGTTATCACATCTGTGATATCTATACTAATAGGTTATCCACTCTCGAAACGACGGGGCAGGGAGTTATAATATATTATAATCTGCGCTCGTCGGACCCGCGTCACGCCACGTCACGTTTGTGCAAGTTTGCTGATGACGTTGCAAAGAAAGCATTTGTTACCCCGCAAGTTTTTCCTACTGCCCGCGTCTCACACGAACAATGGGTCGACATGTTAGTCTGCAAATCGCGAAATGTAGTATACATGAAAAGCAGAGCATAAAACAATAATGCCGTTCGAACAAAAAAAGGCGAGAAGACCTATGCATGTTGTCAACGGCCGAACTTCTGTGCGCCATAACCATCCCAATCGTATTCTTCGCGTTCTCTGTCCACCACTTTTCTCGGCCTCAGCATCATGCTGATGAGCGCGGTACGTCTTCATGCAACGACATGGCGGGATTACAAAAGGAAAAACCAGCGTGACGATCCAACGACTATTGTATGTTAACCGTACGAATACCATCGATCAACCCACTCAACGGGGCCTCCTCCCTCATCCGAGCCATGATCAAACAATCCGTCGCCACACGCCTACACTGCACACGTCCAAGGGGCGCCAACAACAATGCGCCAAAAGGCTGTCTCAGACGAACAACAAGCCGCAGTGCACACGTCGAATGATCAAACTGACGATCGCCATACGAGAAATCGTGGTCGACAAGGGGACTGATCCATGGGTGGATCAGGAGCAGTCCATTCCTTCCTAACAAACTATCTGCAGTTTTGATCTCCACATCTCCAAGCATTGCCGTCGTCGCGCGGTAGACCTGGAGACGGGTCCTGGACTTTGGATCCGAGACAGGGACAAGGCTGGTAATAGGGAAAACGATGCCGGGAAGCTTCAGTCGACCAGAGACCACTGACAGAGAGGGAAGATCACATAGTCGATCATACAACGTGATACCCAAAGAGGGGTCGGGAAGGGAAGAACTCAATGTGATGACCATGTTATCCATCTCGGCCGCCTCGAGGGGTGATGGAATGTGCGGGGGCACGATTTGGTTGTACACAGTGAGATCGAGGGGGAGATAGCTGTGCTGAGTACCCGACCTTCCAGTCCACGCGAGAAGTGTCACGTTGTCTGAACGAGCAAGGATGTGCTCGAGGAGCCGACCAACAGCCTGCTTGCCTTCGCCATATACGACCGGGAGTGCGACATTGAATATACCGTACAGTGAGTACGCGACATCTTCCTCACGTGTCGTCTGTCGCGCTGAAGCCAGGTAGAGCTTCTCCCGCGCCATGTCGAAACCCGGACAAAGAGTAGCCAGTTCCTGTGATCCAAACTTCATTGCTCCTTCCATCTCTGACAGAATCGTAGGCGACTCTTTGTGATTGAAGATGTCCAAATTGAGATACGGCTTCCAGTCCTCGGTGTAGAACTGGACGGCCATAGAAGCCAGGTACTCTTGGTACGTCCACCCACGGGTATTCCAGATGCTCCTCCATAGGCAACCAAACTCTTGCGAGTCCGAGAAAACCCCGAGAAGGTGAATAATCGTGAGCGACGACCCACGGTACCACCTAAACATGGCGACCAATGATTCCTGCTGCACTCCCTTGTCAGACTGATTAATACAACATGTATCGCTCCATGCCCACACGAAGTCGAGTGTTTGAACGAGCTTGCAGAATGTCTTCAGTTTGTTGAAACCAGGAGATGTGGGTAGCTCGTGGACGGAGGTCTTTTCGACATCCTGGAATGTCGGTTCATGGGGTTCCCACCTGTGCGAGAACATGACATAACGATAAAACATTTTCACCTCCGTCTCGATGCGTTCTTCGTCGAGCCCCGTAGTCATCGAAGACCGTAATTCATCGTAGATGGGGAGCGCCTCAAAAGCAGCAGCTTGGCGTGCCTTGTCATAAAGGCAACCACTAGCAGTCTCGATGAGGACACGTGGCATGTCTTTGATGATTTCCTCGACTATCCCTCGGATGATAGGTGTGGCGTCGAAATACTGCCGGCGAAGGTCTACGATCGAGATAAAATGAATGTGTCGCCCTGTGCGGTATGAATGAAGTCACCCACCGCGAATAGCGGGATCCGGAGAATGCTCAAGGTTCGCGAACATCATCTTGAATGCCTCAAACGCTTCACTGTGCCGGCCCATGCCTAGTAATGCCGCCTGCTTCCTCTCGTACCCTTTGTAGGAGGCGGGGTCGAGCTTGATAGCCTGAATAATGTGGATTGCCGAGGTTCGTGTCAATCGTACGTGAGTTAAGTATATACCTTGTTGGCGTCGATCAGTGCTTCTCCCCAAAGACCCTCGAATGCGCAGGCTCTGCTGCGCTTGACGAAAACATCACCGGTGCTTGTTGTCCCGAGTGACAGCAAATTCGAGTAGTGTTCAATGGCTGTGGTATGGTCCCCAGCGTCCATTGCGATGTCGCCCAGTTTCTCTAGCTTCTGAATACACCGATTCAAAAAGTCTGTCGGAAAGGTTTTAATTGACCGTGGCAGAATCTCCGACGAACCTGCTCACCACTCTCCCATGGAGCTCGTTCAGCGTGCACATCTGTGTCCTCTGGCAACTTGCTCTTCATCTGTCTGAAGCACTCGATTGCCTCCATAAGCCGGTCAGTTTTTTCCAAAGCGTCGCAAATAGTGCGATAGACGACAAATTGTGACACTTTGAACTAGATGATGGGAGTCAACATCCAGCTTCGGGCTAGTATGTATAGCATACCTTGGCAGCGGCACCCAGCGCCTCGATCGCTGAATCGCAACTCAACACCATCTTCGACCACTTGATCAATAGGGTTTCCGGAATTGATGGTCCGATAATCAGTGCAGTAGCATAGGCCACGAGTGCGTCGCCATATCTTTCGGCCGTTGATGCCTCATCTCCGTTTACTTCCAGCGTCGATATACATTTGTTCATAAATACTGACGGCGGAAGGTTAAACACGCTTTCGACGCGAAATGAGAAACCATACGGGTTAGCCAGTCCATTAATAGCCTGTTGTCCCTGACGTGTTCGGTGGTGTTGTTGGTGAATTCGAGAAGAGAGGTGGCGGCATCAATGATGCGACCCTCCGCATACAATGTCTCACACTCATGTTTCTGTTCGTGAGCCCGCACGGTCACTTCAAGATTCGTTATCCGTTCGTCTAATAGACATATAGGTCAGTGAAGGTGTGTCGGAGAGGCGATATACATACTTGATATCGCCTCCTCCGTGCGGAGGGACTGTATGATATCCTCCTTCTGACCGACAGTGCATTGGAGTTCTTGTACGACACTTTCGAGATGTACTATTTTTTCTTCTAACGGGCATGCGCGTCAATGAAATGCGGATCGGAGTGGTTTCATGCCTACTTGTGCTCACTTCCTGTGGGCGAAATTAGTAAGGGAGCGCATACAAGATATTGGACTTGCGTCGTCGCGGAGGCGCCAACGGAAAATATCGCGGAGACTACGAATGGTGATCTTGTTGAAATCAGCCATAATAATGTCGTCTGTCGTTATGCACATGTGATAAACCGGGTCTGGATGGTAGATGAGAGGTGCGATTTGCTCGTGTGTCGTCATGTCCCAGAATGAGATCGATGACTGGCTATAGATGGCGATGAACATGCCGTTGTTTGCTATGCACCCAAGGAAGCCATGGACAGGCCATTTCTCGAGCACCCTCCTGGTGGCCACGTCGAAGCAGTAGACTTCGTCAAATAAGACAAAGAGGCGCTTGCTATCGCTAGTCCATGAGAGTGATGGATAGCTGGATTTACCAGCTTTACCAGCTTGAAGTGGGAAATCGAGGAGAAGGCAACCGTTCTGACAGTCGTAAAGTCGAACAGACCCGGTGGATGAACGAACAGGCCATGTGGCAGTGGTGATGATCTGTCCGTCAGGCGAAAACGAGAGCCAACATAGGCGGCCGCCGTTTTCCCAGGGTCCAAGGAGTCGCTGGCCAGTCGAAGACGACCAGACACAGGCAGTATCGTCACCCAATCCGCTCGCGATTTTCGTCCCGTCCGGAGACACGTCCACCACAGTCACCCCCTCTTGATGTGCTTTGAACTCGTTGACCTTTTCGTGGCTCTCCGCATTCCACACAATCAATCGTCCGTCATCGGTCCCGCTCACGAACCACCTTCCGTCTTGCGAGATTGCGAGGTTGCAAATACCGTGAATCCCCGTGTTCATCGGCACTCCTACCTCTTTGCCATCTTCCAATCTCCAACGTTGAATGATCCCTTCGGGGTCAACACTCACGACAAACTTGCCGTCAAAGGAAAACGTATATATGCTACGTTGGAACTCGATCGTTCTTGCGTTATCTTTGTAATTGTTGCCGAGCAAGGGGTCGCCGTGAGTACCGCACCCAAATATCTCGCTTTGATTACTCACCATACCATGGTCCACGGTTGTTTTCCCTCGACATGGTGGAGCGATGGAAAGAGGGATGCGTGGCGATTGACTCGTGGTTGCACCATCATGATTGGTGCCTGGCGTACACGTGCCCCCTTATCGATGATTCTCTCGGCGCTAATCGATACCCATTGAACTTGCTCATATCCGTTGGCCCGCCCGATGCAATATGCACGTCCTGCAGCGACGACGACGGCGATAGAAATAGTAGCGGTGTGATCGCCTAGTTCTTCAATTCCACTGACAATTGAACCTCACCCTTCCCTCAAACGTAGACACACGCGACTCCGTCTCTCACCTCCAACAGCAGACCGACGAGAAAAGACCATTTCAGATTCGTGGCAGGCTCGCCGGGAGTTCGAACGTCTGTTCGAATACGTTTGAATTGGCATGTGGCTTGCTCACTTTTCTCCCATGCTGCACGTTTAGTGTGCACCCCCGATTCCTGTCCCTCTTCAAAAAGGTCACAGATTGTCCGATAGACGAGAATCCTTGTACCTGTGTTTACAACGGAATCTAACTTATCACTGGTAGTGAATTCGTTCTGAAAGAAACTTGGTGTACATAATTTGAAGTTCCTCGTTGAACATTCCAGGACCGAATAATCAAATAACATCTATTCCCTAAAGGCTATAAATAAATACACGCTATAGTTAAGATGTGAACGAAACAGATGGTCGGGGTAGTCTAACAATCACTATTTACAGTTATTCGATACATCACGGTGGGTCGCAGTGAACCCCAAGCAACGTGACATTACCACGAGATGGAATCACAGTTTCTTGTCGTGGCCTCGTTTCTGCTGCAAGCGCCGCAGATACGCCGATCCTCCGGCGTTGAAGAAGATGGCCCCACAGCCCACGACCCAGATCCCATACCACCCCACGCGAGACCACGCCTTCAACGAGTCTGCGAGGTTCAAGAGCATGAAAGGTGCAGCCATAAAGGTGAGCAGCGATATGGCCGCAAAGGAGCCTAGCACGTCGTAGAGCCGCTTGGCCCACGTCGCGATGGACGGCGCTCCTGGTGGAGGTGAGACGAGCGGACCAAAGCCCACGCGACACTTTCGGGCGACATAGGTGACACAGCTGCCATAGACGAACGTGAGGTAGTACCCAGCCGGGATGCCGTGCTAAAGTAGAGACGCACGCTCGTCAGCGAATTGTACGAGACGAACAAGGAACGCGAGCGTTTTACCCAAGCTGCACTCGTGGCATATGTGATCAGTGTGCTCCGGAAGCCCGGTTTCTTGCCCTTGGGGGTGACTCGCTTGTACACGGACTCC
>JBBPTZ010000404.1:0-23249 GCA_038094315.1 Phylloporus cf. tubipes | reverse complement strand
TACACAGGCTATGGCACTCAACAACAACAACAACAGCAGTACCCCACTGGCACCATATCGGATGCCCAACCCACCTTTCCATCTGTGCTGCCGTTTCCAATCTTGCAGCAGCCTGCGACTCTGGGCACACCCATTGACAAACTGAGCTACCTGTACTGTTAGCTCTCCCCTCCCCTGCATTGTCTTTTTTTATATATTTTTTATTCAGCACGATCTCTTTGGCATTTCGACAATGTAGGTAGGTATCTAGCACTTGGCATTTAGCACCCTGGCATCTGGCATCTAGCATCTAGCATCATCTCTTTGGATTAGTAATGACATGTTTATAAATAGCACTGGAAACAGAAAATGAAAAAAGATGTATATAAATCAGAAAGAACTTGAGAGGAGTGGGGTGACCATGTCTATGAATGTTGTCAACAAACCAACATGAAAAAGTAAAAGAAACGTGAATCTCTAGATAGGTCCAAAAGGTGCATGTATGCACATCATGTTGACAACAACTTGAGAAGTGGCAATACTAGTAGAATCAAAAAAAAAATCGACAATGATATGTTCTACCATCCTTACACACAGAGTGACCACTGTCGCCAGCAGGGTCAGCTTGGAGCACACAAGATGATTACATCATTCCTGGTGCTCTCCAACCCACTCCAAAAGCCCAGACGACATGGCCAAACCAACTTTCATCACAGCTGCAACAAACATCCTCAGGGCAGCCAATGGTGTTACACTTGACCCAGGTAGGGGTGAGCGTAGTCTTGGATTGTTGAGGCAACACTGACAGAAGCATACACTGGTCTGGGTGCAAAGAAGGCTAGAGGCGTAAGCCTGACTAGAGTTGTAGTGGAAGATGTAGGATTGAAGGCTAAGAGGATGTTGAGGGAGTCAGCTAGGTGAACAATGAGACGGACTCGTAGTAGGCAATCTGCTGGAATGTATTCCAAGAAGAAATAGCTTAGTGTGTACATGTGCATGCAACTAGTATTTAAAGAGAAGAGAAGAGCGCATAGACCAGGTGGGGAAAAGGAAACTATCATCAAGATAGGAAGGGAACATTGTGGAACAATGTCAAAGAAGTATGACTAATGATGAGAGAGAATTGCTATGGGGTGAGGGAAAGTGATGACTACAAAGTGACGAGTAATATTGGCTGATGTAAGGGAAGATGTTATCATAAAAGAAAAGGAAAAGCATTCATGGGAATGCAAAAAGGGAAAAGAGGCGAATCGTAACAAATGGGACGAGTGCCATCCTCAGATACAATGAACCACCTGAGGCAAGGAAACCTGCACTAGGACAGTAATTGTATGTTTGTTTTTCAAAGGGAAAGGGAGCAGTGAGTGTCAATTAGGATGGATGGCTGGATGGGATGTTGCTGTGCCTTTATCAGGCAATTGTGCAAGTACATTATGTTATGATTCCTTCCTCTCTTTTCCTTTCCTTGTTACCCTTGTTGTCCATGTATTACTTAGCCCATCCCAGCAACACATTGGACGCTCATTTCTTTAAGCTGGTTACTACAATACCCATATTCCCCTATCATCCAATCACCACTTGCCTGATAACCAGCCTCTTTCTATTTGCTCTCACCTACCTCTTATCTCTGATGCATTGTCATGAATGTTCTACAACATTCCATGATCTTCCACTTATGCTTATATCATCTTCATTTCCTCTTAGTACATAAACTGGTCTTTCCTGTATTTTAGCTTCTCACACTTGTCTTTCTCATACTACCACCTGAATCCAAGCACCCCTTTATCCATTCCTAAGCCGTGCTTAGGCCTTGTCTCTCTCAAAGTCTTAGGTCTACTTTTGAGTGACCTCTGTGTTGCTTCAACTGTCGTCATTGCGCAACACTCTTTAGTCCCCCATCTCCCTGTGCATCACAACAGACGCCTGTCACTAGGAAATCCCTAGGACCTCTCACTCTTTGCCCCTCATCCTCAGATCTCACAAGACTATACCTACCTCTCTCCAGGTCAAGTGTAACATAAAACAAGCATCTTCTCCCTATAGCTATCACCATATAGTCCACCATTTCTCGATTACCCTCGAATTTTGCCCGCTGGAGAATTCCTCCTCGGAACCCCTCTGACCACTCAGGTCCTACCACCTCAGATCACTCTTTGCCCCCATTCCTGTTGACATTCTCTGATGAAGAACTCCCTACCCAAGAAAAGCAAACTCTCACATGTAAGCTCTCTCAAAACCTAGCCCATAGCTTAGGTCATTTGTGTTACGATCCACCCCTTTTCCTTGTATCTTCTCATGGACACCATTTCCTTTTCCTCTATGATGACTCACTTCCTACACACCGGCTGATTACTCATCACTTACTAGTCATTGTTTCCCTCCATCCAGTAGCATTTCTCCCTCAGCTTAGTCACGTTTGTTCGACGTTGTTCCACAACATTCCTTTCCTATCTTGATGATAGTTTCCTTTTTCTATCCTTGGTCCATGTGCATTCCCTTTCTCCTTAAATACTGGTCGCACGTACACATGTAACCCAAGCTATTTCTACTTGACAATACATCAAGTTGATTGCCTACTTTGAGTTTGTCTCGTCATTCACCTAGCCG
The DNA here is from genome assembly GCA_038094315.1 of Phylloporus cf. tubipes. Lineage (NCBI taxonomy): Eukaryota > Fungi > Basidiomycota > Agaricomycetes > Boletales > Boletaceae > Phylloporus > Phylloporus cf. tubipes. Next base: position 20,663 of record JBBPTZ010000404.1, on the reverse strand, counting down.
TTCTCCTCGACAACCTTCCTTAACAATACCTTGGTGTTCTCCTGTTCCACTCTAGTCAGGCTTACACCTCTAGTCTTCTCCACGTCCAGTCAAGCCTACGCTTCTGTCGATGTTGTCTAGTCAGTCAAGTCTACGCTCGCCCCTACCCAGGTCAAGCGTAACAATTTGAACCTACCTCGCGTCCCCACCCTGCCATCACCTACACCTACTGCTCAGACTGGTACTCTATTCCAACTCTTCACCCATCTATCGTCACCTGTTCGCCCACCAACACCTACCATGTCCACCAAACCCACTGAACTCCATCTCAGGACCCCATCCCACTTCAATGGGAACTTTGTCAAAGCCACTCAATGGCTTCAATCCATCCAGTTCTATCTGGAAGTCAACAACACTGTCTACGACACTGATGCAAAAAGGGTCACCTTCACCCTCTCCTACATGACCAAAGGTTCTGCCCTTACCTGGGCTACCACCTTCCACCAAAACTGTATCACTGGTGCCATTGTTACCTTCAGTACCTTCCTTGACTTCATCAAAGCCTTCAACACCAGTTTCAAACACCATGATCTGGTCAACACTGCCATCACTTGGCTTACCACCACCCACATAACCTATAAGAAGGGAGTATACTCCCCCACCATCACAGAGTACAGTGCTCAGTTCCAAAACCATGTCACACTATCTGGTATCACTGACCAGAATGTCCTCTTCGGCTTCTACTCCACCAGCATCCCCAATCACTTGATGAAGCAAATCTTTTCCATGGATACACCCCCTGCCACCATTGACAAATGGTACAAAAAAGCTGTCATGTTCCTCACCCAATGGGACCGTGCCAATGAAATCACCAAACAACATACCAACCCCTTTTGTCAAAACTACCAATCCCTTACCCCATCTAACTGCACTTTAGGGTGAATAAAGCTGCTCAACCTAGAAGGTAAGGCTAATCCAGTTGGTAGCAGCTAAAAAGAGTGCAATACATTCAATCCCAAAAAGGGAACAGAACCAGGTGGCTGGAGGAAGCACAGTAGGGCTTACGAATCCCTGATCCGGTCAAGGAATAGGCGTTCCGGACAGCAGAAAAAACAATAGGCAACCAGGCCAGAGAATAGAAAGGAAAATGGAAGTGGAGCGGGTGAAAGGCTGAGGACTTTGATGGGATGACTTAGGATTGTGATGGGCATTGCTGAATGAGATTCTCTTCCCCCCTATACCATATAGGATACAGGAATTTATAGTCCAGGCATATCTGTGACTGTAACAAGTAAAAACAAGTAAAACACTGGTACTCCGGATGGTACCTATGGATGGATATGGACTAGGAAAGCTAATACTGTGACGGAATATGGGCAAATGGATGAATAATAACCTACCATCAAGTCGGATGGACTAAACATTGAACTGGAAGACATAGACAGATGATTCAGAATCTGGAAATGGGGGTCCAGATGGTCCAGGAAGCAGATGGGACCGGATGGATGAGCAGATAGGACCGGATAGGGTTGGATGGGACTGGATGGAACATCCATTGGAAGCCTGATGCATGGAAAGGATGACTTGAGGTTTAAAATAGGGGTTTTCAACCATAGGGAGTGTTAGATCCCTACAGTGCTCAAACCAACAAAGACCCCAATGCTATGGACGTCAATATGGTATGCGTCAGAAAACTCACCCCCAAAGAATGAAAACACTACATCAAGAAGAACCTTTGCTTCTGATGCTGCAAGGCAGGACATTCTAGTGCAACCTACCCTATGTTCACCTCGCCCATCAAACCTGTGGCCAAAACACAGGTTGTAGAAATTGAAAAAGACCTCCTGGAGCTCAAGGACGATGACAATGAAGATGTCATATAACAGGTGTCGTTTTCTACCCCCTCTTCGGGTTTTTAAAGCAGGAGCCTCAATTGACACAAGTATCTCCTTCCCATAAGTGTAATTCTGTATTAGTATCCCTTGCTGTGAAATCTATGGAAATTCCCATTCAACTCATAGAACCATCACATACGCTTAAAACCATCAACACCCATGTCCTGATTGACTCAGGCGCTGACATCAACTGCCTTGATTGGCAGTTCATTTGAAAATATTGCCTCCCTACCACTCATTTAGACAAACCCCTCCCAGTCTGCAATGTGGACAGAACAACCAATCATTCTGGTGGAATCAAATTCACCACATCCCTTTTTGTCAACATGGAAGGCATTATTCATTGAATGCTTTTCCATGTCATCTCCTGCAGTTTGAACAACATCATCCTAGGATCTCCCTGGCTCAGCACTGCTTGCTCTATTATTGACTGGGCCAAACAAACCCTCTCCATCCCGGAAGCCAATGACCAATCAAAGGACCTTTATCTCTCCCATACCACAGATCTTCGCCAACATGACTCCCACTTTGTCCTACCTGTAGCACCCCCACAACATGTCAATGTCACCACCATGGCTGATGCCTGGCTCTTCAAATACCTAGACTATGAAACCCAAGACCACTATTGCACCAAGACCAATAACGCATGAATCATGAACCAGATTATCCGTGGTGACTTCTGGTATATCCCCAACACCACAGTAACTCGCTTCATCATGGCCACAGAACTCACCATTGCTGCTGAGAAGGCCAAACCTAAAGCTACCCTACTACCTAAGTATGCCTAGTTCACTGACATATTTGCCAAAGAAATGGCCAACCATCTCCCACCATCTTGTCCCTATAACCATGCCATAAACCTTGACAAAACCTTTGTCCCAAAGATTGGGAAGCTATATCCTCTAACCCCTGATGAACGCAAAACTACTAAGGACTTCCTCCAAGAAAACCTAGACATTGGCAAGATTAGTCCATCAAACTCACCCCAAGCCTCACTGTTCTTCTTTGTTAAGAAGAAGAATGGGAAACTTCGCCCCTGTCAAGACTACCGCTACGTCAATCAACACACCATCCATAACACTTATCCCCTACCCCTTATCTCTGATCTTGTAGACAAGCTCAAAGATGCCAAGGTCTTTATCAAGTTTGACATTCATTGGGGGTACAACAACGTCTGTATCAAAAATGGTGACCAATGGAAGGCCATCTTTATTACCCACAAAGGCCTGTACGAACCCAACATCATGTTCTTCGGTCTAACCAACTCTCCACCCACCTTCCAACATTTTATGAATGACTCCTTCCGCAATATGATCACAGAAGGCTGGCTCATCATCTACATGGATGATCTTCTCATCTTCTCCCCCAATGCAAAGACCCATGAGGAATGTACCAAACGTGTCCTCCAACACATACAAGAGCTAGACCTACACCTCAAACTGAAGAAATGCCAGTTCACTGTTGAGGAAGTCAAATACCTTGGTATAATCATCAAGCTTGGCCTCATTGCCATGGACCCCATTAAGCTCGATGGGATTGCATCCTAGCCCACCCCATTGACAGTCAAGGAAACCTGTTCCTTCCTTGGCTTCACTAACTTTTATCGTCGGTTTATCCCCGACTACTCCACCATTGCTCGACCCCTCATTGACCTCACCAAGAAGAATGCTTCCTGGAAATGGTCCGCCACATGCAAAGCATCTTTTGATATCCTCAAACATCTCTTCCTTTCTCAACCCATCCTCCACCTACCTGACATCACCTGCCCCTTTGCCATTGCCACTAACACCTCCAAATTTGCCTCTGGAGCAGTCCTTCTCCAAACCAATGCCAATGGTGATTGGCACCCCTGTTCCTATCTCTCCCAGTCATTCATCCAAGCTGAATGCAATTACAATATCTACGACCATGAACTCCTCGCAGTCATCTGTGCCCTCAAGTCCTGGCAACATTACCTCCATGGTTCTCCCTTCCCTGTGCAGGTTTTCACCAACCACAAAAATTTGACCTATTTCCACAAACCTCAGGAACTCAACCAATGCCAGGCGTGTTGGCTCTTAGATCTTGCCAACTTCGATCTGAAAATAATCCATGTTCCTGGCAAACTTCTTGATGCACCGGATGTGCTCTCCTGCTGCCTGGATCTCTTACCACCTGACGATGACAACTCAGGTGTCATCTTACTTCCCCCATCCCTCTTCGTCAACTTCATCAACACCACTATGGCCCACCATACCCAATCATCCTTGAAGGATGATCTCCTTGTTTTACAGGCACTTCAAGCCATTGATGGCCATATACCCCCTGCCTTCCACTCTTGTCTTGCCAACTGGCAACTCTGCAATGGAGTTCTTCTCTATTGCGACTGTGTCTATATTCCCCCCGATGATTCCCTTCATTGCTCCATTCTCCAATGATGTCATGACCATAAAACCACTGGTTACCCTGGGTATCTCAAGACCCATCAACTTGTTGCCACCAAATTCTGGTGGCCCAGCCTCATGTCCTATTCCACTCCTATGTCAAAGGTTGTGCCCAATATCAACAAGCTAAAACCAACACCCACCCCATGGTTCCTCCTATCACACCCATCAAGTCCTCATCCACACACCCCTTTCAACAGGTCAGTTGTGACCTTATCACTGATCTACCATCCTCGTCCTCCTTTGATTCTCTCCTGGTCATGATCAACCACAGACTCATGAAGGGGGTAATCCTTTGCCCCACCAAGAAAACTATTATTGCCGAGGGGGTTGCCTTTCTCTTTTTCCACAAAGTTTACCTCCACTTCGGTCTTTACAACAAAATCATCTCCAACCGAGGCCCCCAGTTTGCCTCCTCCCTCACCAAAAAGTTGGGTCATCTCTTGAACTACAACCTCTCCCTGTCCACTGCCTATCACTCCCAAAGTGATGGGGAAACCAAATGCATTAACCAAGAGGTTGAAATCTACCTCTGCATCTTCTGTGGAAGTAATCCCACATCCTGGGCAGACAAGATCTCGCATGCCGAATTTGCCCACAATCACTGCCCTCACTCCATCACCAGCAAATCGCTGTTCTTCCTCATGATGGGCTTTGAACCCCATGCCTTACCTTCCATCCTAGCTGACTCCCCACTACCCACAGTCAAAACCCACCTCAAATCCCTCTCTGCTACTCATGACAAAGCTCTCACTGCTCATGAACTTGCCCGCCAAGTCATGGCCTCTTATTCAAAATGAGGATTCTTCCCCTTCTCTTTAGATGACAAAGTCTGGCTTGAAGCCAAGAACTTGCAGTGATCCATCACCAACCCAAAGTTCACACCCAAGCAAGAAGGCCCCTTTACAATAATGAAGGTACTATTGCCTATCACATACCAACTCTGCTTGCCAAAGACATGGAAAATTCACCCCATGTTTCATGCTTCCTTGTTATCACCCTATTGTGAAAACCCTGTCCACGGCCCAAACTTCCCAGCACCACCACCTGATTTAATAAAAGGCAAAGAAGAATACAAAATTAAGTGAATCTTACGCCACCGTGGAGCTCCATCCTCCCACATGTTCCTGATCTGATGAAAGGGATACTCAGCTGAAGAAGACTCTTGGGTCCCTGAGCGGGACTTGAAACATGCAAAGTCCACCCTAGCAGACTATAAAAACCTCCACCCCTTCATTTTTGCTTCTTCGTTCCCTTCTTTCACCACCTCAAACACTTGCCCAACCCATCAATGTTAAAATACAACCATGTCTTCCTTCACCATTTCTTTCATCTCCTCTCTCTTTATGCTCTGTGATTCTACCCTAGACTTTGACTCGATTCCCTTCATTGAACTGTCCTCAATGGTCCCATCCCCTGGTTGGGATTCTACCCCACTCCCTGCCAGAGAACCTACACCCACACACCTGGCCATGCTGGCCACTCCCATCTTTGACCCAGTATACTCTGTCAATGTTCCAGAATTCACCCACCGCCTCCATGACAACTTTCCAAATGCCATTTACATTGCTAACCTACATCACTTCATCACCAATGTGAATCTGGCAATCCCCATCAACACCCACTTGAACATGAGGTCCCCCCTCTTAGCCCTATATTGTGCCCACTTACAGGTTAAATGCCTATCTACCCTCGCCAATGCCTCCAACTGGTTGGTCCCACACTGGGCCCATACCTTGGCTGCCACTCTCCACGATAATCTCCAGGGCGACCTCACCATCTTGGCCTTTTAGATGGGCTTCAGGGAATTCCTCCATGAAGTTGACCGATATGTCTATGAGCTTGCCACCCACAACCAGCACCCTTTGGCCTTGACCCACACACCATATCCACTGTCTACTCCATCCACCTCTTCTACTGTCTACTCCATCCACCTCTTCTACTGAACTCACCCCTGCTGAAATCATTGCCTTAGATCACACTGAGGCTATCCACACTGGAGGACATGGGATGGTCCCACTCATCCCAGCCCATCCTTGCTACAATGAAGCCTGCTTTAATTGCCACTGTTTAGACCATACCCGACCCCACTACCCTGTCTATCAATGCCCTTTCTGTTACACTTGGGCCCTAGGTCATATCCAACAGTGATGCCCTCTTCATCGTCCACCAACTTCCCATTCCTCTCCCACATCCAGCCAGTCTACTGCTTCCACCCACTCCTCAGGCCCTACTTGCCCCCACCATTCAGCTCGTATGTCCTCTGGTGGACGTCATCCTCTTCCTGTCCCTCCTTTCTCCTCCTCCTTATACCCACAGCAACTATGAGAACAATTGGAGTGACAATGTGTGCACCAACATCTGTGATTCCCCAGGTGGTGTCAATCACCATCTTGATTAGGTTCTCCATTGGTACTTCGACCATAACCAGGGGGTAATGTTATGATTCTTTCCTCTCTTTTCCTTTTCTTATTACCCTTGTCATCCATGTATTACTTAGCCCATCCCAGCAACACATTGGACACTCATTTTTTTAAGCCGGTTACTACAATACCCATATTCCCCTATCATCCAATCACCACTTGCCTGGTAACCAGCCTCTTTCTATTTGCTCTCACCTACCTCTTATCTCTGACACTTTGTTATGAATGTTCTACAATATTCCATGACCTTCCACTTATGCTTATATCATCTTCATTTTCTCTTAGTACATAAACTGGTCTTTCCTTTATTTTAGCTTCTCATGCTTGTCTTTCTCATACTACCACCTGAATCCAAGCACCCCTTTACCTGTTCCTAAGCCATGCTTAGGCCTTGTCTCTCTCAAAGTCTTAGGTCTACTTTTGAGTGACCTCTGTGTTGCTTCAACCATCATCGTTGCACAACACCCCTTAGTCCCCCATCTTCCTGTGCATTGCAACAGACATCTGTTGCTAGGAAATCCCTAGGACCCCTTGCCCTTCACTCCTCATCCTCAGGTCTCATGAGACTATGCCTGTTATGATAGACCCTGGGGAGGGACTAGCATAGTCTCGAGAGACCTGAGGGACCAAGCAGGGGCGAAGGACGAGGGGTAAAGTGTCCTAGGGATTTCCTAGTGACTGACGACTGTTGCGATATGCAGGGAGTCAGAGTTCCTCAAGGGCGTTGAGGTGACGAAGGGACAAAGTGGTGTTGTGCAACGACGACGGCCGAAGCAACACAGAGACCAATCAGGAGATGGTCTGAGACTCAGAGGGGACAAGGCCTTAACACGGTTAAGGAGTGGGACAAAGGGGTGCTTGGATTCAGGTGGAAGTACGAGAAAGACAAGCGTGAGAAGTAAAAGTACAGGAACAGTGGGTTTATATACCAAGAGGAAGGAAGATGACATAAGCAGGAAAAGGAAGGTCATGGAACGTGATGGAACGTTCATGACAAAGCATCCAAGACAAGAGATAAGTGGGGCAAATGGGAATAGGCCGGTTAGCGTGCAAATGGCTATTGGAGGATAAGGGATATGGGTATGGTAGTAACCGGCCGAAGGGAAAGAGCGTCCAATACGTCGCTGTGGTAGGCTAAGTAGTACACAGGACAAGCATAATAAGTGAAGAAAAGAGTGAATCGTAACAATGCCTGCCCCTCTCTGGGTCAAGCATAACACACACCCCTTCTATTTTTCTTTTTGAACACACCAATTTAGCACATTTGTACAATATGATAGTTATGGTATATCGTTCTGTGAGTTGAACAGGCTCAAATGAAGTAGAAATGAGCAAGAGAGTTTTCATCTGACCTTCAAAGAGTCAGACCAGTGGTTTTCAGACCGCCACCCATGCCCTAATGCCTGGTATCAGAACCTGCATCACATTTTGCACAACCTCATACAAATCCCGCTGCCTACAAAGTTGATTCGTTATGGAGCAGAACATACTCATGATTTGATGAACCAAATTTAACAACTTTGGGCAAGCATTCAAGACAACGGATTGAAGAGAGAGATAGATGACCTACTTTTCGGAAGTGCTACTTTCTGAACAGTGCAGAGACAACAGCCAAGGGAGCAGTGAGGGGAAGATACTCACTGATAATGCTAAGATGTGTTCAAGAACTTAGGTGGTCTTCTCAAGTAGTGAGAGTGGAAGAAATGTAAGCTCAGTTAAAGGAAAGGAAGATGATACATGAGGTCCTTATATAGTGGACTGATACTGTTTGTATCTATGTATTGTCTGAGTTTAAATAAAGTAAGAGTTAACTGCCATTGGTATCCTATCATGTCACCAGTTGATAGGCATAGCCTCATATTTCAAATAAGTGAAGCACTAGCTCCACCACTCCACAATATGAGTCATATGGACTCATATGGAACATTCTAGAAAGATGTGACATCAGCATGATGACACATGAATAAAGATAGAAAGAGTCTAGAACATTAGATAGCTAACATCTTTAAAAGGGTTATTATAATGTAACCAATGAATCATGTAAAGCAAAAGCAGAAAATACTAAGTATAAAATATCAGATTTCCAGCACTACTATTCCCAGCCCTCAGCTCATAAAGTCTCATTGTTGGTGTTGGTGTGTATGGTTGAGGTTAACACTGTGGGTAGTGGAAATGCCAAAATTTATGTAGCTAATCACATAACCTTGAAATTTCATTGGTGTATTTACTGAATACATCATCAACAGTTTTCATTGAGTTTTGCAAAGCTGACCTGGGACCATGGAAAAACACACTGAATTATTTATGTAATGTATCACTGAAAAAAAATGTACTAGTGTGACTACAAAAGATCAGCATTCCTGACCATCCTTAGAGTTACATCTTGTCTCCAGACACACAGGTGCTCACAAGAATGTGATGTTGGAGTCCAAAAAGCAGCATGCTGCTCAATTCCTTGCACACTAGAGATGGTTGGGGGAATCAGGCAGGCCAAAGGCCTATCTGGTTGTGAGTTAGTGTGTGAGGGAGAGGCCACCTGGTCTGTCAACCTGTTTGTATGCCCATTGGGTGCCCCTCTCCTAGGATTGGGGCCAGATGTCACTAGTGGGCTACTATTACGGTCGTACTGTTGCGTTGGTCCGTCTTTTTGTTTTCCTTTGCTTATTCCGACCCTGGTCCTTGCTGGGAGCACTATCTTTTTATTGTATTGCTGACCCTGCAGCTTCTTTATCCCGCTTTCTGGCCTGACGCTGTTCCTTCAGATCCTACCGGACCAGGCCCCGGATTTAGTTCTTGATCGTTCTGTTATGTTTTACGAACAGCTCCTCTCCTCCACCACTTCTCTCACAGCGGCGTCGTCTCTCCGCTACTCTCCCACTGACTCATACATATTTGTCAATCCGCAGTAGTTCTGTCCACTTCTACGGACTTCTGTAGCTTATGTACTGTTGAGTACTTATACCACCACTGCCTGTACATTAGCCTCATTTTTGATCTGCGCAATCTAGCGTTGTATCTAGAACCAACCCCCGGGACTTCTCTTAGCCTCTGCACACTACTAAAGTGCTCTGTAAGTTCTTAGGTGATTCCTAATGAACTCCCCTCGTATACCTTCGACCTGACGACCGATCTGTCATCTGAACTCCTTAGTTGAACCTCGGCGACTCCAATGTTCAGGATCTTCCTTGTTCGTAGCACTACGTGTAACAGCTACAGTACACACAGGGACAGGTAAGAGGGTGGGTAGATAGCAGTTTCAAGCTGGTGAAAGCTCTCATCAGGTGTTACGCTTGACTTGGGTAGAGGCAAGCATAGCCTTGACTTGGGCGAGACAGTGCTGGTAGAAGCGTAAGCTTGACTAGGCGCAGTGGGATCTAGAGGTGTAGGCCTGACTAGAGTTGAAGGAGAGAATGTATAGGTGGGATGGTTGACAAGAGTTGAGGAAGTCGGCTAGGCAAACGACGAGATGAACTCGAGGTAGGCAATCTACTTGATGTATTGTCAAGGAGAAATAGCTTAAGTGATATATGTGCATGCGACTCATATTTAAAGAGGAAGGGAAAGCGCATGGACCAAGAGTAAAAAAGGAAACTATCATCGAGATAGGAAAGGAATGTTGTAGAACAATGTTGAAGAAGTATGACTAAGTAGAGGGAGAAATGCTACTGGATGAGGGGAAACTATGACTAGCAAGTGATGAGTAATCAGCTGATGTAGGAGAAATGGGTCATCGTAGGGGAAAAGGAAATGGTGTCCGTGAGAATAGAGAATAAAGGGGTGAATCATAACATCAGGGGGCTGCCACTACCCTGACTGCTGCCCATCCAGGGCTGTTCAGAGAACTCCCAACTATAGCATGTGGGGGAGTAGGCAGAGGTGATGACTGCTTGAGGGTTCGAGGGTGTGTGTGCACAACCCAAGTGAGGCTGGTTGTGTATGGAAGGGTGAAGGTGGGTGGGGAAGAGGAGGCTTCTCGTTGGCAAGAGCCAGCAGTGACCTGATAACAGGTGTACTCCCACAGACCAGCCAGGCTGTACAGACCCTTTCGAATTGTCTGTCCAATGCGATGTCACCCCCTGCAGCACCACACAGGTACAATGCTGTGTGGATTCCTGTCCCTCACCCTAGGCATTTGATAAGTAACACTAAAGAGATGTAGTACATAGTGTATCAGCATGATTAGTTACCAAACACATTTAGTGTAGTGGTTGTGTGCAGTCAGGTTGCCTTTCTAGGCAATCATGGGAAGTTGTGAGTTTGAACCTCCATTGGTGTGGCTGTTATGCATAGTGTTGCGAACAAAGATCCAGAACGTCAGACACGGCCGAGGTTCAATCTGAGGGTGCGGACAACAGGTCAGTCATCGGGTCGAAGGTAAACGAGGGAGGTTCACAAGGAATTTGCCTTGGAACTCACAGAGCACTTCAATAGCATGCAGCGGCTAGTAGAAGTCCAGGGGTTGGTTCAAGACACAACACTAGATTGCGAAGATCAAGAATGGAGACTAATATACATGTAGTGCGAGTATAAGTACCCAAGCGTATGTAAGCGGATAGAACCCGATGGAAGCGGAAGGAACTACTGCGGATGACTACATATGTATGAGTCAATGGGAAGATAGTGGAATGACAACGCCATTGTGAGAGAAGTGGCGGAGGAGTAAAACTGTCTGTAGAACGTACTAGAAGATTAACAAATAAGTCCGGGACCTGTTCTGATAGGATCTGAAGGAACGGCGTCAGGCCAGAAGGTGGGATAGAGAAGCTGCCAGGTCAGCAATACTATGAACAGATAATGTTTCCAGCAGGGGTTGGGGTCGGAATAAGCAAAGGAAAAGAGAAAAACAGACTGCTGTAACAGCACAACCATAACAGCGGCATTTCATGTCAGCAGCTTACACTAAATATTTTGCTGGAATTTCATTGGTGTATGTCACTCAATATTTGGCAAAAATACAATGAAATTTCATGGAGTTTTTGCATATTTCAGTGAGTTCACAGACCAATGAATTTCATTGAGTCCCCACCATTTTTCATTGATTATCACTCCAAATTTATGGCAAATACTATGCAAATTTTGATGTTTGTATTTCCCACAGTGTCGATAATGAATGGCCTTTGTGCTCCTGAACCCTCTTACACCTGGCGGATATATCAGCGACCTGGTGATGGATGTACAGGAGTTCTGTCACGAAATACGATGACCATTGCAGTCTCTCTCTCTCATGTTATGATACAGACATGGAACCACCTGTCTGTTACAATTGCAGGGCCACCGTATAGGTTCATGCAAATCTGAACAACTGTTTAGACATCGTTTTCAACAATTCACCTACTGTACTGTAAGCAACCATGATCGGAGCCTTGTTTACTATAAAGCACTTGTTAGTGGCTTGGACATGCTGAGTGACGTTTTTGAGCAGGCGTGCTTGCCCAATCATAAGAGACAGGCTTGTGGGAGCTACTAGTAGACCGTCCATCCAGGGAACGAGGAACATACCCTGGACATACTTTTGCCCATGTGTCGTCTCTTTTGCTGGATCCAGGATAGACGTGGATGAGCCACGCCAAGGTGCACACAGTAACGATCATACGGTGACCAGTGTCTTCCATATTGGCACAGCCTCTCTCTGTTCTAGGACGGGTGACACCGTTTCGCCTCTATACCACAAACCTGTTATCCTTTCCTGCCCCACGTCCCTCAGGCTCTTGCGGTAGCATTAAAGAATGCGTTGCACACAATCGCGACGTCTTGATCGACAGCGACACCAGAAGCACATCTGATCGTTTACCGCACCATCGGATCAGGTAAACGCAGCACATAGTTGTTGTTCCAGGATTTCCAGATTGTTTCATGTTGGTGTATGTGCTCATGCCATGACGAAAAAGAAAAAGACATGATGGTTGGTTGGATGATAGGAGTAAACAGAGTCATGATCTGTGTATCGAAAATGCTTTTTCACGACTAGGTAGATGTGATCTCTCACGGTGGTTATTCAGCGCATGCAGAACTACAAGACAAGCAGATCCGATGTTATCGATCGTACTCCATGGTGGTGGTTCGAAAAGGTGTCGATTACCTTGGATCATCTGGTGCTGGGGCTGACACTGGACGTTGTTGCACGCGCACCACTGACGATCGTGTGACGGACAAAACGATTGCCAGCAAAGCATGTCTTGTTATTGGTCCCCTTGGGAGGGGGAAAAGATATGGTAATAGAAAAGATCGTGCCCAGAAATGCATCCATACGCCCCTTGTAGACGTCTGAGTTTGACGTCCTTGTCGTCATCGCCCATAAAGAACAGTCCAGAAGGATTAAATAGTTCCAGAATGTCATTTTTTATTGTAAATTGAGGTGGTTGACCTGGAAGAAAGTGCCTGGTCCGTTCTAGGACTGTGTTGCAGTCCAGATAACCCTTTTTTTTGTCTCATGTTCGTTTTGTAGAGGTTCATCGGGAGACTTGGTCCGCTGTGCATAAACTTTTAAATTCCCTGAAACGCGTCCGAATATGAGAATTGGAGTGCTCGAACGGATGACTGACTGGGATCAAAGGTTCGGTCCAGATAGCTTATCCTGTTTCCCAGGACTCGGATGTGTGGTGCCCGTTGTGCCGTATGATTGCGGGTGTTGCCAATGGATAAACCGCTACAAGTGATCACCGGTCATGTGACATTTTCAAACCACCCAGGTCTTGCTACAATCTTCAACCCAGCTGCAAGGACCAACATGCCCGACGTTGGACCACCTTAAGTGATACATACCGTCCCACATCCGTCCATTCGCTCTCACATCCAGCCAATTCATCATGCATCATGCGTTGTCACTCTTATCAATCGCTGAACCAAGTTCGCGTTGATCGAGTACAGTCATCACCCAGTGTTTGAGCCATGAAAATTTCAACTCACTGTAAGTTCCGTCCTCAACCAAAATACTTAAATCACAGCACACAAGATACATTGTATTGTAGTAATGGTGTTCTTGTTCAATGATATAATGGATTGTGTATCTGGTTTGTGCAATATATATGAATCAGTGAAATGGACCTTATCACATCGGGAACCTCTATTTGAGCCAACTCCAAAATAGGTATATCAGCTATCAGTAACTCTGCGTACCTTATCACCACTAAGCCACTGCGGGTGCATGCACTCCCACCCACTCAATCTTCATCGCTCCCGTCAGAACTCCCACCTGACTCAGAGTCACCACCTGCTTCTTCATCCCCCACTGTGGTAGACTCAACGGAATACCCATTCACCATCAGTTTGGGGATCTTCTTTTCCAGTGGCCCTCTTTTCGGCTTTGGCTTCACCCCCATGTGACATCCTTCTGCTTTTGCGGATTTTCTCTCGGCATCCCATTCTTCAATTGCCTGCTGGTACAGTCTTTTTTTCTCCTCGTCTCTTTGTTTTCGGGCTAATTCTTGCTCTTTCCAAGTCTTCATCATCACCGTCCGATTTGCCTGGTCTTCCTTGCGTGCCTTTCGGGCAGCCTCTTGGGCCAGGTTCGTCTTATGGAACTCAATAACACGTGTAGTGAATTCATCACTGGTGAGCAATCGAGGAAGTCCATCTCCTACTAATCTACCTTTTTTCTGTTGCCTAGCCTTTTCTTCTTGAACAGCTAGCTGCCCTGAAAGCCAGTCACAAAACATGTTCTGTAGAATAACCCTTGATTGCATATCAAACAGGGCGCTTTTCTGATATGATTCACGTTCATAGGCTTCTTGCAATGCTTGTTGAAGCATGTGTTCATCCTTGGTTGCAGGATCTTTGTCAAGGAGATCGTGCGTGTGCTTCCAAGTTGGTGTTAATGGCACTGGACCAGGTGAGAACACAGGAAGTTGAGCAGCTGCTGATGTCAAGTGTATGTCATTGACAAGGAATCCAACTGAAGTCGAAGATATCTGTTGAACGAGTGTATGTGTGGCTGTTACCCACGTTGCCAGTGCACTGGTTGCTGTATGTTCGGCGGCGGAAGTTGATGTGATTGTAGATGAAGTATTCAAGTCAATCTGGGCACTGGCAATAGATTGTGGAGGGTGCTGAGCATGATATTGATGAATTGCATTTGTGATTGCACGAATAGGGCTACTTTGCAGCAAGGGAAGGTGACCACTGGAAGATGTTTCGAGGCTAGGTGCCATCATGTCCTGGATGACCACAGAAGGATCCAGTGGCCATACACCTGTTTTTCAGAATGCGCTGCGGATATTTTCAGATGTCATAACTTGGTCATGCGCTTTGCGGTAGACTGAGATGAAGTTTTCTTTTGTAACCCACTCCTTTGTTGATCATTCATACTGATCTCGTTCTGCACTCCAGTGTTTCTTCAATGCTCCAAAAATGACAACATCAAGACCCTGATAAACGTGTGTCACATGTGCTGGATAACAGAGTACATGGATATTGTTTGCTCTCGCATATTCAAGGAACTCTGGCGTATAATGTGAGTTATGGCCATCGACAAGAAGGAGTCGTGTGCATCCATTGGCTTTGGCACATGTTTTCTTATCGAAATCTGCTAGCCAGAGTTGACCAATGGTACCATTGGTCCATCCTTTCTTTGAAACAGCAATTCTAATGTTACGGTGAGACATGCAACAATAAATCCCAATTCCAATGGTACTTATGAGGCACCTAGCTCATTATCTTGATGCCAATTCGTCCCATATGACAAGCCCTTGTAGATTACTAGTGGAGAAATATCTGTGCCATCAGCACAAATTGTAACCATGACTGTAATATTTTCCCTGTTTCTATCACGTTGTTGGTGCTGAATTTTCTTTCCTTTTGGCCCAAAAACATGCTCCTTGCATCCTCCACCTGGCTGAAAGCCAGTTTCATCAGTGGCCCATAGACAGTCCTCCTCAATCCCTTCAGTCCTCATAGTCGTATCCAAGAGTGTGAAAAATTCTTTGTTGGTGGCAGGGTTGACTGCACGACCCCGAGCAGTGTCCAAGGTGGAGCTCCAGTATCACCCGAGACAGTCTGAGTATTTTTCGGCAAAGCGATTTGACCAGTTCTTGCCCACCCCTTCAAATTCATTCCCAAGACACTTTCATAACACCCCCTTAGCAAGCTCTGTCAGTCACTTGTGGCTAAGGGGGAATCCTCGCCTTGCAAATTCGAGGCAATATTCAACAATGTTGTCAGCTTCCTCGTCCTGTAACCAAGCCTTGTTCTCTGTACTAGCCTGTGTCTTGCTTCGGCCACCTTGTATACGGCGTGACACTGTCATATGGTTAATGGTCACCTGCTTTTTCGTCTTGCTAAACCATTCTTCTGATGTGTCTCTGCAGATTGCTTGCAGGCTCCTTCGGTCTGATTCTGGCTTTGTCTGCTTTGCCATATAGGTCTCAATAGCACGTGTAATGGCAGCTTCATGTTCTTGTGCAGCAAGTTGGCGCTTTTTCACCATGGAGAGTGGACGACCAGCCATGGTAGGAGGGTAAATGTTAGATCAAAAAATACGGACTTATCGGTAACAAGCAGCGTCTCCATTGCCCAGCAGAACAATGTCACCGGCCATCAAAGGTGATCTCCATTCCCCGAGCCTGATTTGGTCAATCTCACACTGATAATGAGATAACAAACTAGATGTGACCTCCAGCGCCGGCATTGCACTGGCAAGCTACAAAGTCCTTTGATCCTCCCAAAAATTAGCTAGAACAGTAGTCCAGGGTTTTCGTGGTACCTTACTCACATGTAAATCACCAAGTGCAATAATAGCATGTCCATGTGTGTGAAAAACCATAAAATCAGGTATAAATCTGTTTCATCACAAAGATCGATATGTACAACATGGGCTCTAAGTGTGTGGGATATGAGAACAATAAAAGAATATCCTTGATCAACTCTGAAAGTGAGGTATAGTAGCTTTTTTAATGTGTTAGATGCAGGTGGCTCAAACAGTGATGGTGGCTCAAACACTGGGTAATGACTGTAACACATCCAGCTAAATGTTCCCCAGAACACGGGCTATTACCGCCCTCTGTCTAGCATTGGCGGCCCTTCTCTGCCAGTCCAGTAAGCGACGTCTTCATGCCCCCTTGCTCTGGCACCCGGACGTAGTTGCTTGCACCTCGATCGAACCCTCGATTTGGGGCCCTGCAAGCAGTACGAGCTTCAGAGCCACGAGGACGGGAGGGATAAAAGGGAGGTGGGGGGCAGCGTTGGATAGCCAGTGACCTCTTCTGCCTCTGCCGTCCATCCACATTACCTCCTCAGACATCGCCATGCGTATCATGTCCTTGCTCACTGCGTTTGCGCTCTACGTCGCTGTCGTCGTCGCTACCCCTATCAACGGCAACGGCGGGCCTGGCGACAGAGGGAATTCGAGTCACAAATTGGCTAAATAGCAGGCCCGTCATTGAGGAACGCTGCACGCAATCAGGAAGTCTGCTTTTCTTGTCGCGAGGGACGATGCTGACCGAGATATTGCAGTTCGTATTTCCTTCTCGTGTATGATACGATACGTTGTGGCGTTGCAGGAACGTGTGGATTTACACGTCACCCTCGTCTTTTACCAGTCTGAGGACGGCCACGCTCTCGACGTGGGCCGTCTGCGGGAACAAGTCGAATCCCCTCAGACTCTCCAGTACATACTTTTTCCCCTGCACCATCCGCCCGATGATGATCGCCACGTCCCTCGCCTGCGTATGCACGTTACAGCTCACATAGACCACCGTGCCCGCACCAAAGGCCAACAACTGCTCCACAAAGCGTGCGTCACAGCCCTTGCGGGGTGGATCGATGATGACTGCCGTGTGTTGTCTTGGGAAATGGTCTACGGTGGCAAAGATGTCGGACGCGTCCCCAGCGAGAAACGTGCACTTGTCCCGAGGGATGTGGTTGAGACGTGCGTTGGCAGTGGCAGAACAGATAGCATCCGAGGAGAGTTCGATGCCGGCGACCGAGTCAAAGTGAGGAGCGAGAAGGATGGAAAAGAGGCCACTGCCGCAGTAGGTGTCGACGAGGTGCGTTGGGGGAGTGACGTCTGGGGAAAAGATGGCGTCGCGGACATAGTCTGTGAGTGGGCCGAGGATGGCGTTGTTGTTTTGGAAAAAGGCGTGACCTGGGAATTCGAAAAAGGTGTTTCCGACGCGTTCGCGGACTGGCCTTGTGGTCTGTAATGCAGATGTGTTGGGCTGGGTCGTCTGGAGAGGAAGGATCGATGGGGGAGGAGGGGTCGAGAGAGTCGCGGAGGAGGGAGACCCCTTTTTTGTACGTGTGGCTGTTTCTGAGGCGAATGAGCGTGGTCGTGGAACAAGGCGATGACATACTGGAGAATGTGTTCTCTGATTGGGCCGAGTGCCTTGTTGAGGACGGGCGTGGCAATGGGACACTCCTGGGCGGATAAGCGAGAGAGACCAACAGAGAGAACAGACGGACCTCGATGTCGATCACGGACCGCCTTCCGATCTCGTTGAATCCAATCTTGAGCCAGTCTGGACGCGCCTTTCTCGGCGGTGCGTCGAAATGGGGTGTGATCTTGGTGCGATAGTGGTACTGTTTCGGAGACGGAATGGTGGACAGGACGGGGACTGTAGACAGACCCGCATAGGCCCTCGTGACGACGTCGCGCTTGATGTCGAGCTGTGTGTTGTAGTCGAGCATTTGGAATTGACATCCGGAACACTTGCCAAAGTACTTGCATTTTACTCTGTTGTCGTCTCGGAGTGGGGCTGGTTCGAGTACCTGGAGTAGATCTGCAAAGGAGTGGCGGTGCTCATTCCGATAAACGCGGACACGGATGCGTTCGCCTGGCAGTGCAAATGGCGCGACGATGACCCAGGCAGCGGCGAGTGCGAGTGCTTGACCGTGGGAAGAAAGACGGTCGACGACGACCTCGATTTCTTGTCGAAAAGCGAATGGCGGCGTTGTCGGGCCGTCGTCTTATCCGAGGAGTGCGCGGACATCGTGCCAGAGAACGTCGTCGCAGCGTCGCTTCATCGTACGGCGCAACATAGTGCAAGTCACGTGATGTTACATGTAGAAAGAGTCTGGATCGAAATCTGACCAAGTAATGCACATCCACGCGCACTCGAGTCAAGAATCGCCGGAAACGTTCTGGGCAAAGATCACCATCAGCGCCGCGCTCGTCCTCGCAGGCGGCGTGTTTGCTGGGTGCGTCGTCTGTCTCTGTCTTGAACAACCCCTCACCCTATCAGCCTCACTCTCGGTCTCATGGGTCTCGACGAACTCCACCTCCGCGTCCTCGCGACCTCGTCCGAAGACCTGGTGGAAAAGAGAAACGCTCAAAAAGGTTTCTATTCTTTCTCTCCTCTCGCGTCTGCTCACCATCCCAGTCTTGAGTCTCATGCACCGCGGTCGTCATTGGGTCCTCGTCGTCAGTACCCCTCACTTTTCCCTCTTCTTTTCTCATCCTTTCACAGGTCCTTCTCCTTGCCAACGTCGTCGGTATTCGTCGGCTCTTCGGCTCTCCGTCCCTCATTCTTTTTCAGATCATCAACGAGAGCTTACCCATTTTCTTGGACGGTGCCGTAAGTACTTGCCGTCTTCCGTCCTCGCACGTAATCATGCCGTCCCAGATTGGGGGTGGCATTGCCGCCGTAGCCATCTCCACCACCGCAATCGGTGCGTATTTCCCTGTTTGATTCTGATACCAACCACATCACTCCCATCAGTCATATTCGGGTACGTTCCTATCCCCACCCCTCGTCACGCGTTCTGACCACCCTGCAGCGAGTACGTCCCTTTTCTGACCCGTCTGGATCCCTCGTCGACCTCGCTCCCAGAATCATCCCACAGGCAGTTAGCGTCCGCTATGGCCTCGCAATCGGCGCACGCTGCGCTCCGTTCGTTCTCAGCCTCATGTACTTGTTTGGTACGTCTATTCCCGTCTTTGCCACCAACGTCACAAACCCCGCTCCAGCCCCAATTGCTTGGCCCATTGCCAAACTCTTGGACTACGTTCTCGGCGCCAACGAAGCCCACACTTACAAAAAGGCAGAACTCAAATCGTTTCTCCAGTTTCACCGCACCGGAGAGGAACCTCTCCGTGATGACGAAATCAGCATCCTCAACGGCGTCTTGGAGCTCAACACCAAAAACGTGGAAACAATCATGACCCCCATCAAGGTGCGCCACACTCCGTTCGTCACGCATTCATCCCTTTTTTTACGTGTCCTATCAGGACGTCGTCACCCTCTGTGTCGATACCATCCTCGATCATCCCACCGTCGATGCCATGCACGTTCGTCCCTTTGTACCCATCCCCTTTCTGACTCTTTTTTTAGACTCAACAGCGGCTATTCGCGCATACCGATACACGAAGCAGGCAACCCCCTTGCTTTCCGCGGGCAACTCCTCGTCAAAAAGGTTTCTTTTATTCCGTCTCCTCGGCATACGCTCACCCGTTCCATAGCTCCTTGCCTACGATCCCGCAAAAGCCCTTCCCGTCTCCAATTTCAAACTCTCGATCTTGCCCGAGGCACATCCCTCTATCAATTGCTTTCAAGCATTGGATTACTTGTGCGATCCCCCTCTTTTTTTCGTGTCCTCATTCTTAATCCTTGGAAAAAGCCAAACTGGACGTGCGCATTTATTGCTCGTCAGCCGGACCCCTGGACTCGCAGGCGGTGGTATTGGTGTGATCACGCTCGAAGGTACGTGTTGCTTCCATCTCTTGTCCCTCTTATCATGGGCCCGTAGACATCATCGAGGTAAGCGTGAGATTTGCCCTGTCAGTATGATATCATCCATCACCACTCGGATAGGAAATCATCTCGGAAGAGATTGTCGACGAAACAGATCAGTACGAGGATAATCAAAGCAAGCAGCGCGCAAAGCGACACACAAACGCTGCCATCATGCGGGGGTCCGTGTCGCGTTCCGTTCCGCTTTTGCGCCGTCGCTCACGTCATCACCGCAGCATCGTCGAACGGGAACGGAGTTTCCCACACGTCACGTCGGCCGAA